>VWZU01017909.1:1516135-1534759 GCA_013397095.1 Sterrhoptilus dennistouni | reverse complement strand
CAAAAAAAAAAAAAAAAAAAAAAAAAAAAAAACCCAACAAAAAACTAACTTACTATTGCCTTTATTTACAAGAATTGGAATGATAAAAGGATATATTAAACTAGTAAATATCCAGTACCATAACACTGAGGAACTTTCTTCATTGGAGATTTTTAAGAGTAGGGATGACATCAAATGTTCAAGGAGATGCAAGATTAGCTGTCCTGCACATTATCTTTTCCTATGAAGTTAGGTAACTAAATACAATTTAGCTGGGAATTAATGGGCTTTTAAACAATCCTTCAGAAGGTGTAAGAAGTTGTGAGGAATACTGAGGTTTGGATCGATACTACAGCGGAGTCATGAAATCAATGGCAACAGCAGAGTCCACAAGCCTGAAAATCAAACTTTACATGTCTAAAGCTGCAACCCAAAGCAGAAGTACTTACTCAGGAGTAAGTGAATTTCCTAAGCAGAAGCACAGAGAAATTTGAGATTGAAAAGAGGAACTGAATTGGCATTCCACCTTCTCCTTCTAACCTATAGGTTTGATTTTTCCTTCATTCCTGTGATGTAGCTGATCCACATCTGAACAGTATGCCCAGCAAACCCAAGTACCAGCACTTTTCAAAATGGCTCTCAACCCCCGAGTTGCTGTTTAAGTCACTGCCACTTCAGTCTCCAGTCACATATCAGCCATTTTCTGATCCCAAATCTCCCTCTGGATTATATTTATATCATTATTACTGGTGCAATGTGTTATTTTTATTTTAGTCAAGACAACCAGTAAAATCTATTTAGATTTTTCAATATGCTTAGAAAATTTAGTAAAGCTCTGTTTTAAGTCACTGTAGTCTTAGTTCCTTCTGATTGTGTCTTGATAGTACTTTTTTCCCCTCTTTCACTAAGGTAGTTGCTTCCATAAATGCAGTTTGATGAAAATGCTTTTAGCACGTACAGTTCAGTTATGAGTTGTCCATGCTGTTCCTGGTAACTAAACAGAGAGGAAATATTTGATAGGCTTCTAAAATGAGAAAAATTAACTTTCTCAAGGCTTCATCATTTTCAGCTTAAGCCTAAATTTGCTAAAATAACAGAACAGGATCCCTGCTTCCAGGCCACTTAACAAAAATGTCTTCAAGTGTAAACCAACGCTTTCCAAAGCCTATAGAGAGCAGAAGTGTGAAAAGCTGCTCAGAGTGCTAAGAGATGCATGCCCTGTGGGCACCCTTAAAAATTAGTTGGTGTAAACACCTGAAGCATGAAACACCATCTGCACAGGTCATGATCAACCTCAAATGGAAAAAATTAAAGAAAAAGACGTTTGCTGCTACTCTGGGAGAAGCAGAGTCTTCAGTAAAAAGGATACATATTCCTCTCCTTTTATCTGCTTCCTTCTTTTTCTGCATATTTGTTGAATGTTTTTTGGGGGTTTTTTGCCTACTGAGATGATAATTCAGCCCATTATTATTGTTTCCTCTATGGCGAGAGCATTGTGATGTCTGACTGCTGCCCTACATGTGACAAGGGTCAATTTGAAGAACATATTATATCTGGGGGCTCCATATAGATTTCTGTGGATAAAACAATCTCTGTGAGCAGGAGAGACAGATATATATCTCCATCCAATCCCCCCTGCAAGGTGAAGAGCAGCAAGTCTAAACACAGCTTAGTATGTGATCCCTTGTCTGGTCAGTAAAGAAATGTTCTAGGAAATGGAAAATTCTGATTGTGGACTTAGTTACTGCTGTGAAGTGCAAGGTATACACAAACACATTTCCAGCAAGCAATATGATATTTACCCATGTGAATACATCTCTAGGAAACCTTATGGGATCTATGGAACTCATTGAGTACTCATGTTAGAGCATAATTCCTCTTCAAATCACTCTCAAAATAAAGGATAACCAACGTTGTAATAACATCTCTTAGCCTGGTTTTGCCAAGTGATGTGTTCCAAAGAACCTTTAGATTTCAGTACAAATAGATGAAGTCTATCTTCTTATGATTTTAAGCTTGATATTTAACATATATCAGTACCATGAGCATGTAAAAATATTTCTAGAGCAGTTTGAATAAAAAAGTTTGAAGGTGGAAATACATAACGGACACAGTTTCTTTTTTGTCTGTTAAAATTTATAAAGACAAATTTTTTATAACAATCTTGGTTTTCATCTTTGATTACATATGTCACCCCTATTATTGACAGAATCAACTTTCATTTTTTAAGAGAATATAATTCCCTTATTGCAGCTCGGTATATGGAAAAATAATTATAAAGAGCAAATATCTCTTCATAGGTTTAAGGCACTGATACCTCTTTTAAAGAATATAACTGAAATAGATCAAAAGTTTTACATTAGTAAAACAGGTTTATTGCATCAGACCATAGTTCATTTATTTATAGAATACTGTCTATAGCAGAGGCCTAAAAGAAGTGATTAAACATAATAACAGGGCAATCAAACAACTACACTTTCTCCACTAAATCCTGCCAATCACTTGAGTTCTGTATCATGCAGAATTCTGGAGCATGAAGAAGAAAGGAATTTTTTGCTTTTTGCAGCCCTTTTTTTTGTTTTTTTTTTTTTTTCCTCCCCACTAATATTTTAAACTGCTCTTTGAATTGATAGAAATGCTTAAAGTCCACAATGTTCTGCAGCAACAGACTCACAACCTTAACTCCAGCTGTGTGGAAAAGCTTTTCAGTATGTTTCTGCTACATTTTCCACTCTAGTAATTTAATTGTATGTATTGGGGAGACGGTGGAGGGAGGGGGTGTGGAAGTGAAGAAGTGAACAATCATGGCTTTTTCACTTTTTTTTGTTATTTTTATTTCATATACTACTATCACATTCACCTCCACTCCTCCTTTTTTTCACACCAGAGGCTTCTTGTCCCATTCCATAGCTTTGATAATCTCAGTCGTCTTCTCTGATTATATATTTTTTTAATATAAATTCCTAGAAAGAAAAGAGCACATAGAAAGGTGATGTTCATATTGCTGAGGTTACAGAGAGGCATGATGATTTCTGCCATGTTGTCTGTTCTTTGCTGATATTTGATTTGGTGTTGACTGCTCTTTAGCTTTGAAATTACATTTCATGGAATTATGGACAGTAATTTTAAGATCTATTCCCCAAGTGGTAATGGCTAATTGATACTCTATATTTTGTTTGCAAAGTTAGGAATGTTTTACTCGTACCTCTCTCTGTAATCAGTTATATCAAGTTTCATCTGCCATCCTATTTTCAAATCTTTCAAGGTAAAATTCAACTGGTGACACCTGAGCTCTTTGCCTTTGGCTCCCTTTATAAGCAATGGAGACAGAAATTTTTAAGTGATGATTTATCCCACGATTTCATTGCAATGAGATATTACTACATTAAAGTACCAGTTTCCTTCCGCTGTAAAAATGGAGCAAATATCTCCCTGCACTGCAGATGCCCAAGTTTGGTCGGATGAATGGAATTCTCAGTATTATGAGTTTCTCTGTGGTTCTTCTCAGTCAGTTTTTTTCAGTTTTATTGCTCTAAATGGCTTGGTTTGATCAACAAGCTTTATTTCTTCCTTATTAACTATTCCCTAGGTAATTTATGAAGATGTCAACCAGTAAGAGTTACGAGGACAAATATCTAACATTCCAGCAGTTTCTACTCCCTGTGGGACTTTAGTAATAATCCTCCCTATATTCTCAAAACCGATAATCCATTCCTAAACTTTGCTTTCCATATTTTCACCTATTTTTATATTAATTTGAAAAGTAAATTTCTTTCTGTCTAACAGAAGCTTAGTTTCTATAGTTATCAATATTTGGAGATTTAGCAAAAGCCTTCAGCCACTAAAGAAGTTAGGGAATAGTAACTGACTCTAGCAACAAGATTCTTGGTACCTTCAGAGAATGGCAAGTGGATTGTAATACACGACTGCCTTTGGAATTCTTGTTCCTCTTACCCATTACTGTTTGTATTTTATAGGTATCAGTTAGCTCTGCTCAGAATGGTACTTTCAACCAATCTATGCTTCTTTAATATCTTAAGAGCATATAAGTTCAACAGGCTAACAGATGTGTTTATTTAAAAAATCTTCCACAACCAAATAAGCTAACTAGTTTTCATGCTGTTAGCAAGTTCTTTTTCAGAGCTGGCTTGCTCTGCTCTGTATATTTTTCTTGTCTATATTTGTGTCCTTGGTGAACATGAGTATAGCTTTCTCAAAGGGCTGCCATATTTTGAATAGCTTCTTTTGTCCTCCACTTCCACCTTAAGGTTTTCTTTTTCTATTTTGTTTTTTCTGTAATTTTTTTGATTGTCATAAAACTTTCTGACTAACATACACTTGCTTAGAGTGCCTACAATGATGTCCTTAATCTCTACACCTCCTGCAAATGTTTAAGTATTTTAGCTCTTAGTTTCTTTCTAACAAGTTTATCTACTAGCCAACCTTTTTCAAGTTCAGAGCTCTTGAGTATGTTTTAGTTCTTTGTTCACTTATGAGGATTGGCAATTCTAAACATCTTGCACATAATGTAACACACATGTTCTTTAATAATAAATTTTTAAATCAGCTCTTTTCTTTTATTCTGGATCAGGGAAAGTGGTGCTTTTTTTCCCTTTGATATGATTGACTACCTGAAACAAGAGGAATGTACTTATAATACCCAAGAATTTCACCATCAGACTGTGATGTGACATTTACATAGGTACTGAGGACAATTGAAGTGTCTTATTTTTATTGTGCTTCCTGTCCTTATGACAGAAGGGCCACATAACTCCTGCCCACGCTAACATTTCTTAGCCTATTGCTATTTTACCACAACCTTTTTCATCCTATTACTAAAGTATAGTTTCCAAGCTTTTGGTCTCTATACAGTATCTTGACCTCTTGTATGCAAGATTAAAGACCATAAGGGAAAGGAAAAGAAAGAATTGTTTGTATGTTTTATTTCAGGGTGGAAAATATTTTAGAAGTTCAAGCAACCTCTGCATTTTGTGTAGGTGTACTCCAAGGTCACCTGATGAAACTCCTTAGAGAACCAATGGGGAGAATTAACGGCAGTTGAAAGACGAACCAAGCAGTGTGAGGCTTCAAGGACATTTATTGACAAAAGGCACAGATATTTATACTGTTTTAGCTTCTGAATAACAATTTCCAGTTGTTCTGTCTATGTGTAATTTAGCATGTAGCAGGCCACAGTGTATATTTTTTCTTTTGTCAATTACTTATCACAGCAGGCTGCTCTTGTTTTTGAGAGGTGGACAGAGTTTCTGCAGTTCCTTCTTTATGTGTCTTTCTCAGTTTCTGCACTTCTTTCTCACAGCTCTTGCTGTACAAACTTCAGCAATTCAAATGTTCATGTCATTTAACTCATTCTGCTCTGCAACAGAAAATCAGTGTGGATTTTTTAAAATTTTATTTGTGTGGTTTAATTTACTAATTTTAAACCAGCTAATTGTTGCAAATAAAAATGAGCAATAAAAATGCATTAGAGATCAATTACCAGATACAGAGGTGTCTAATGCCCATCTAAGTGATAACTGGCAACTGACTGAAAAGTTGCCACACTCATTTTTGCACAAGGGAGCACATTAGCCACATAACACGGCACCATGTCTCTGATGCTCTTTTTGAAAAAGTATTTTTTCCTTCTTCAATCACAAAGTCCTCACCCCTTTCCAACACTAAAAATAGGAACCTGTGGGAAAATATAATTAATTGTGCTATCACATAGCAGTACATGTAAATTATCCTCTAAATTATAGACAAAACACCAAATATACTATGGCTCTGGGTTACCACTGTTATTTTGGGCAACTCACCAGGGTTCATATTATAGAACTGTCAGATACAATCGTCCTACTTCTGCTAATTGACCCTCNACATAGGTACTGAGGACAATTGAAGTGTCTTATTTTTATTGTGCTTCCTGTCCTTATGACAGAAGGGCCACATAACTCCTGCCCACGCTAACATTTCTTAGCCTATTGCTATTTTACCACAACCTTTTTCATCCTATTACTAAAGTATAGTTTCCAAGCTTTTGGTCTCTATACAGTATCTTGACCTCTTGTATGCAAGATTAAAGACCATAAGGGAAAGGAAAAGAAAGAATTGTTTGTATGTTTTATTTCAGGGTGGAAAATATTTTAGAAGTTCAAGCAACCTCTGCATTTTGTGTAGGTGTACTCCAAGGTCACCTGATGAAACTCCTTAGAGAACCAATGGGGAGAATTAACGGCAGTTGAAAGACGAACCAAGCAGTGTGAGGCTTCAAGGACATTTATTGACAAAAGGCACAGATATTTATACTGTTTTAGCTTCTGAATAACAATTTCCAGTTGTTCTGTCTATGTGTAATTTAGCATGTAGCAGGCCACAGTGTATATTTTTTCTTTTGTCAATTACTTATCACAGCAGGCTGCTCTTGTTTTTGAGAGGTGGACAGAGTTTCTGCAGTTCCTTCTTTATGTGTCTTTCTCAGTTTCTGCACTTCTTTCTCACAGCTCTTGCTGTACAAACTTCAGCAATTCAAATGTTCATGTCATTTAACTCATTCTGCTCTGCAACAGAAAATCAGTGTGGATTTTTTAAAATTTTATTTGTGTGGTTTAATTTACTAATTTTAAACCAGCTAATTGTTGCAAATAAAAATGAGCAATAAAAATGCATTAGAGATCAATTACCAGATACAGAGGTGTCTAATGCCCATCTAAGTGATAACTGGCAACTGACTGAAAAGTTGCCACACTCATTTTTGCACAAGGGAGCACATTAGCCACATAACACGGCACCATGTCTCTGATGCTCTTTTTGAAAAAGTATTTTTTCCTTCTTCAATCACAAAGTCCTCACCCCTTTCCAACACTAAAAATAGGAACCTGTGGGAAAATATAATTAATTGTGCTATCACATAGCAGTACATGTAAATTATCCTCTAAATTATAGACAAAACACCAAATATACTATGGCTCTGGGTTACCACTGTTATTTTGGGCAACTCACCAGGGTTCATATTATAGAACTGTCAGATACAATCGTCCTACTTCTGCTAATTGACCCTCTGTGAATTTTCAGCACCTGAGCAGGGTTTTGCCTAAACCACCACATTTTTAGGAAATTATGTATTGCAAAAGGCAAAGCATTGTTTCACCTGAATTTGTCATCCAAAGCTGAGCAGCCAACAACTTATTTATAATGGCACTCTGTCATCCTTCAAGCCTCAATGGAACCCTTAGCAAGTGAAAAGCTATTTTAGGAGCTATGTCTCATACTTCCAGTCTGTGTAAATCTGAATCTTACTTCTAGCTGCATGCAAAGCATTTTCATAATGTCCCACTTTGATCAAACAAAACCTATGTATGAGACTACGCTATTTACTCTACCTTGAGATTGATGGTCAAAGGTGGATGAGAAAATCTAGTTTGAGTAATAAAAAAATACTATGTTTCATAAAAAGACTTGTTTTCTCAGTTGAGGAATACCTGTCTGCCTACAGCTACTGACTGGACCACAGTGTGCACATACAGTGCACTCACTGGTGTCCTCATATGCCTGTACTTTGTCAGATGGACAGTTCTTAGGATATTCTTTGTGCCTAGTGGCCAGTGAAAAACATTGAAATGCTTTTGCTGTTTGTCTATCAGCTGTGTTACTTGTAGAAGTTGAGTTAATTAATGCAGCATCCCTTCCAAGCAGAGGCATGATGGCAGCAAAGCAGAGAAGTGTCGTCAGCATTAGCCTTGTACTTCTCCCTGTGCTGAAATTAAGGCTCAGGGTTGTTTCTTTAGAGTAGACCCTTGTTCCTTCCAGCAGGGCCACAGCCTCAGTCCTCTCAAATCAATGCACTCTCCACTGACCCCAGATGCATTTTGCCTCAAGCCATTGAGTCCAGACTGATTTTCCACATATCCTTTCATTCTGCAAAGGAAACAAAGGTTCCCCTCCGTGCTCTCAAAATCATGCCAGGCAAACATCTATTTTGTTAACTGCAATTAACAATTTTTGGAGTCCAGGGCATCCCTCTGGGCACCATGGGAAGTCACAGACCTCGGCAGAGAGGCCTGGGACCCGAAAAAGATGGTCTGGGGTCTGTGCAGGGGGGTTTGCCTGGCACAGAGCCCAGGAAGACACAGTCTTTGATTTTGGTCCATGAGAAAAACATCTAACAGAGAGAAGAATTGCAAGTCACAAAGGTGTTACAGAGAGCAGTGTAGTTATCACCATGCAGAAGATTTTGTAGTTTTGGGTTTTTAGAATGTAGATGCAAAGGGACAAGATGGTGATTTTAGGGCGGTGCCCTGGGTTCTTCTTCTTCTCCCTTGGCATCCATCTTCTGTAGTGACGTGGGCACAAAGTAGTTCCAGTGGATTGGATCAGAGTAGAAATGACCCTGTTAGTATAGGTGATAGACATTGGCATAGAATTGTAAACAATGGGTACGTCGTTATCTGTATAAGAGGTAGCGACCTCCCATCACAGGGGGGGTGTCACCTCGTGTCCAGGCTGCTGAGAACACCATGGCTGGAAACAGGGGGGGAGTCACCTCGTGTCCAGGCTGCTGTGAACATCTTAGCCGGACAGAGAGAATTGTAAGATAAGAGCTAATAAACAACGCAAGAAACCAGAAAACCAAGACCTTGAGACTCCTCATACTTCTCGCGCCGAACACCGAGCACCGAGCTCAGCACAGAACACAGAGACACAGAGTCAGACAGCAGACCCTAAATCCTTCAGAGGTCAAGAGGGAAAATCACTCCGTTTGTGCCCACACAAACCACCAGCCAGCTTTGGAATCTCGGGTGAGAAACAACCAGATTAAACCCTAAGAAACAATCAATGTTTCAGAGTGAACTAAAGACTGAATATGTTAAGGAGGCCTTACTGGACCACTTTGTAAATCATTTGATTTTTGATGCTTTAAGAACTCTAACACCAAACACACCTTCATTTTTAGGTGGCTCAGTTGACTACTTTTTCACCAAACTCTTTGCAAACTCAGAGGAACTTTAGGAATACACTTTACATTAAAAGCTTTACCACCCACCTGTCACTTCCACAGAATATATAATTTTAACAAATTAGGGGAAAAATTAAATTTTAATTTTCTAATCCTTGCTTAGTTAAACCAATAAAATATGCAATTACCTGCTGAGACCTAAATTGCTTCCTTCAAAGGATAAATAAATGCCCTTTAGAATTTTCAAATATTATTAAAAGAACATATTGATTGACAGATAAGTCATCTCTGTTGCAATATCAATGTTACATATGTGAATACATGTGCCCAGACATAAACATCCAAAGTTTCACAGAAACTTTAGGAATTTGGATGATTTCCTGAAAAAAAAAATGCAACTCAAGTTGGGAGTCTTATGGATTGAAAATCTCATAACAGCTGACTACGTTATAAGATTTGCTTACATTTTTTCTTGTTTTCCACCAAGCAATGGTATAGAAACAGGATTATAAATCTACACCCAGGCTTGCCCTTTAAAAGAACTGCTCTGAAGTGAATAAGAATCATGGGTATGACCTTTCAAAGATAGAATATGACCAATTAGGGAGAGATTTTCTAATGCTCCCATGAGTAGGAACAACTGTGCAAAGCTGGAGTCTGGAGATGGAAAAATTATAGCTATAATCTTCCACAGAGCCTGGATGCTGTTAGAGGAATAGCTGTAAGGTAGAGGATGTCAGGATTAATTAAATCTAGGGGCAGAGCAGAAAAGCTTATTTTTCTTTATCGTTTAATAAACAATAACATTTAATTTAGAAGACTGAACAGGATGCAGTAAGTGTAGCTGGTATTTACAGCACCATGAGTGGGAAAACAGAATCAGGACTGGAGATTTCTGGTTAGGGACTGAGCAAGCCCTGGCTCGAGTGATTTGGTTTGGATCTTGATTTAGATTTGCAAGTATGATGTGCAAATTAAGTGTAGTGGTATTGGTCCATATAAAATTAAATTAAATTAAATTGAATTAAAGCAGAACAATACACTATTTAGATCTCAATGAATGCTATCTCACTCATTGTGATGGGTCCACTGTAAGTTTATTAGACTGAATCAAAATCACTGCATATTGTATGTTGCACATCCTTTTCTTTACAAAAAACATTTCCAGACCTCCTAACATGTATAAAACCTGTATTTAATATCTGGCAAGCTGTTTTTGACTATTGTATTTAAATAAAAAGGTAAAATATAATACAAAAAAGTAAATTTGTGTTGTTTTAGTTGTATGAAACTCACAATTCAAACAAGGCAAAAGCATGCCAATTAATGGAATGCTGCCCCTAAGAAATATAGAAAAAATTTTAAAGTGTCCTATGAACATTGTAACAGTATAATACTAAAACCCAGAGACAATGCTAATTTAAGATACAGCTGTCTATAGAGTATCTCTACAAGATTATCTAGGCATATAAATATGTTTTATGGGATGAACAGGATAAAAAATGTTAGATAATGTGATTATTCTGGTTTCAAAACCTATTCTAAAAACTGCTGAGTACTGCTTCCTCTGATTTCTGTGGAAACTCCTGAATGCTTGGCATTTTTTAAAGTGGATCACTGTGATGATTTAAGCAGTTCAGCCTGTGGGAGTTACATTTTATGGGCAGTGGTGAAAATATGAGCATGTATCACCTCTAATCATATTATCATATTATTGCTTTGCAGTAAGAAATGACTCTGATTCTCTTCCAAAGAGAGCTAGTCACTGTGGCAAGCTGTGCATGGAAATTAGGTGCCCATAATGGAATTTTCTATTCTCTAAGGAGCTTACAGAAGACCGCATTGTGGGACTCAATCTCAAGCAAAAATCCAGAGTGAGAAAGGAAACGTAATACTTCAGAAATCAAATAACAATAAACAAACACTACTTAAAAAATTATATCTGCTGTGATTTTTTTCATTCTACTGAGTTTTTGCTGCCATTGACATGTGTTCTTAACACCTACCATCAGCAGCTCGGCTGCTGCCGTGTCTATGGATTAAGCCCATGATCAGCACCACAGTGGAATGCATCACATTGCACTTTGGCTTTGCCTGGACAGAAAATAGTCTTCCATACCATTGGATCCATTAAAACTTTATTGTTACAGAGAGTTTCCAGGGCACTGCCTTAATTTATGTGTGGTCTAACACTAAAGGTATCAGATTCAAGTCAGTGTTGATGGGATTCTCATATACAAACAGTTGTTTCAGTGCTTTTGGGGCATAAAGACAGGCAAAAACTCATTCTGCATTCATTAAGGATCTGACTTAACCTAAGATATGCTCTGATGAAGCTTCTAGGTGTTCCAAAGAATCTGGCAGGGCAGTAGGGCAGAAAGGAGCTCAAGAGAGAAGGTTGTTCTATTGGAAAACCACCTCTGGATATAGGCATGGACTTAGACGCAATGTTGGAAGAATATCATTGAGCTTAATTTCTGCAATCCAAAATGAAAGATGTAAATTTGTATGCTGCCTCTGTGGGTAAAAAGTTACAGTATATGGAGATAGATACAGGCAGTTTTTCAAAAGTTCACACTTGTTTGATTTTGAAGTAAAATGATGTTGATTCATCTCACCAACTTATAGGAACTTGTTTGGAAAAAGAGATTATTCTCTTCAAGTGAGAGATAAAGAGCCAAATGTCTTCAGAAAAAACTTCAGCCCCTCTAGGATCCTACCTGGGACTGGATTTGTCTGTCTTCGCCTTTTGCTGCATTAAGGACACCACTATTTCTTGTGCCAGTACTTCAGGCCAAGTGAGATGAATCCGGGCAAAGCTGTTCAAATCCTCTGCTGAGTCAAGAGAGATGATGCTTCCTCACCAGATCTTTGTAAATAAACAGCAGTGATAGAAACCAAGTTTTTTCCTAGAGATTTCTGAAGATGGTCAGAAAAATATCCGACATGACACTATCACTAATCATTGACTGGGCATTTTTAAATTTCACTGTTTTGCCACAGCTTGCTCTCAGAGTTTTGCTTATAGAATTATGTTGGCATTTTAGAAGGAAATTCCATAGTCTCGTACTTCTGCATAGACTCAAATGTTTACATGCATATTCCCTTAGTCATACGTTAGTTATATTTGTCTCCACAAGGTGTTATTTAAAAACAAAAATAAAATCACTGATCTACCCAGAACACTCTTAATATTAGTATTTAAAAATATGAAAAAATTGTATTTTCAGTGCTAAGAAGCAAAACATAACTTTTTTGACTACATAGATGACAGATTCCTGGAAGGCATCAAGCTTGCTATGCCTTTGTAGATCTAGGCTGACTTGTGTCAGCTAATGCATGACCTGGCATTGATGTTTCTTTCAGTCCATTAATCATCTCACTATTTGAATTAGTAACATTGACAGTTACAACATTATTAAAAAAAAGCTTTCCCACACCTTAATATGACCTTTCATTTTGATTTCAGATGCACTGACCCAGCTCCTAAAATGAGACAGTTTTTACATTTTTATAATTCTTTCTTGAAGTGAACCCATTGTTTGGTGTCTTCATATGCAGTGATAGGACAAGGGGTAGTGGTTTTAAAGTGACAAAGGGCAGGTTTAGATTACATAATAAGGAGCAATTCTCTACTATGTGGCTGGTGAGGCACTGGAATACGTTGTCCAGGAAAGCTGTGGATGCCCCATTCCTGGAAGTGTTCAAGACCAGACTGGATGGGGCTTTAAACAACCTGGTCTAGTGGGAGATGTTCCTACCTATGGCAGGTGGAAAAAGAGGAGCTTTAAGATGATCCCTTCCAACACAAATTATTCTATGATCTGCAAACTTTCATGATGTACTAAGGGCTGACTGCTCCTGACAGACTGCAGCTCATTTCCTGATGTCTTTTTCTTGCAAATAATCACTATGGAGCAGGACCATGAGATTAGCCTAATATACAACATCAATCAGTGTAGCTCCATTTTTGGCAATGATCATACATGCAGATCTTCTGAAGAAGCATCCTTAATTCTTCATACAGAAGATGCACGTTTTCATTTGTTTAGAGTGTTTACAACTGCGGTTTCTTACTGACCATCATATTTAACTGTCCAAATAACTTCTCAAATAAACCTTCCAGCATGAATAATGAATGTGCCAGCAGTGTTGATTTTAAAATGCGTGTCAACACTTTAACATCTGAACATCTATGTAAATGCAAGCTTTTAGCAGAATTTGAATTTAACAAATTACAGTTTGTGACTCTAATTTATGAGACCTATGTAAATACCTTAGATTTTTATAGCTGCTCCCGCTTAAATTAATCACAAATTTCTAATTATGCCTTTTTCAGCTGCAGGATATGCAAATTTAGCTGCATAAAGAAAGGAAGCATTCAAGAATAGATTGCTTTTACAAACATTGTGCAGTATCATTTTTAAACAGGAGAGTGCAGCCTTTTAACCTGCTACAGACCTAACTGGTCCACATCTGTTTTGTTTGTATTAAAATACAAAATACGACAGGAAAAAAAGAATTAACTATAAGCTTACTCAGAGAATAATTTATATCCTTATCACTGGCTGTACACAGTGCATATCTGTACACAACTGTAAAGCAAACACAAGGCAGAAATTTAAAAATATTCTAAAGGATGGGCTAGTTTGTCATACTGCAGCTCCAACACGTCAAGTGAGGAGGGAGTCTGACATGCACCTTACTCACAACAGAAATGTTTATTACAATAGGGTTTCTGCACCCAAGTGGACTCTGCCCTGAAGGTAAGCAGATCCAGGAAAGATTTGTTTTGCCAACAGTAGCAGTGGGAGTTGGGAAATTAAACCCTGATGTATTTACAGTAGTTCCTCTTGAGTATTCATTCTCTTTTTTTCAGCTGTGATGATGTGTTGGATTTAATGCCTAATTGTATTTTTTCTTTTAAATTAACCTATCTAGTAATTTATTAATTTTTATTTTTATGCTGCTGGTCAGAAATATTATTTTACATCTGTATGGAAGAAATTTGTTTTTTTTCTAGAACTGTAAAATACCTAAAACTTCAAGATTCCATCTTATTTTGAAGGGTATTTTTTTTTTATAGTTTTGTGATTCCTACATGTATATTTATGCTTACAGTTCCTTCCACTCAGCCCTTCTCAGACTTCATCTGCAGTAGTTCACTTGCTTTTGGGCCCTATAGGTTAAGGTGGACCTTGAGGAGAGTCCAGCAGAAACCAGCAAAAGGGCCCCAAGCTGGCCAGAATGCGGGAGGAGAGGCTGAGATCTGAGTGGCTCAGGCTGGAGAAGAGAAGGAGAAATGGAACCATCTTTCTATCTACAGCTTCCTTCTGGGATCATGTACAGATTAAGAGACAGACTCCTCTCAGAGTTGAACAAGGAAAGAATGGGGTAGAACATCCATAAGTTGCAGTAACAGCTATAAGGAAAAAAGAAAAATTACCATTTCAAGGCAACCAAAACCCATGGTCTAACTTCAGTTAGATCCAATTTAGAAGATGGATTTTTATTTTTTTTTATCTAGGGTTTCACTACATTGATTTTAGTTTCCTAATTTGTAAAATTAGATTTTAATTTTTATTTTAAATTTTAATTCCACTATTTAAATTTTTTAAATTAAATTAGTACATGTTTCTAAAGCCAAGGGCTTTTTTTTTTTTTTGTGGTTTTTTTTTGTGTTTTTTTTTTTTTTTTTTTTTTTTTTTTTTAATTGTGTGTGTGGTTTTTTTTGTGTTTTGTATTTTTTTTTTTCCAATCAAGTTCTGCAGACAACATCCACAACATATTGAGGAGAAGTTCTTACCAGACCCAGATTTCAGCAGGTGCTAGTGCCTGGAGTAATTTGGCCTGATCTTGGGTAAAAAATTTTGTAGCTAATTGTAACAGAGCTGGTAATTGAGAATCAGATGGATGATAGGTTCCTAATTTGCCACAGAGCTGCAGAGATTAGTGAAATACTTGGCTGAAGTACATTAAGAAAAATTGAACTTGGGACTGTATTAAAAATGTCAGGCACAGAGAGGTTTTATTTATTCACTTACTGAAACAAAAGGACCCATCAGACATATCAGAAGGGAAAATCATATCCAAAATCATATTTCAGTGTGATTCTTAAGCAGGCTAAGATAAAAAACTCATTTATGAAGTACAACTTGACGAAATTTATTATACTGATCACTGCTCTTAGCCCTGTCTCAGCCACCATAAGGACTGGGTTTAAGGACAGCCAAAGGAAGCTTTATGCTGATGGCACAGTTTTGGTGTCCAAAGGTCCCTGTTGAGCACGTGGCAGCTGCTCACAGCAACCTTGTTATGCATCACCTCAAGACCTACAGGAATTGCAACCTGATAGCACAAAAACTGTCCAAAACCAGTAAATTTCCTCTATTTTACACTGTTGTGTTGTTTTTGTTTTTTTTTGATGTGAGGTTCTTCTGGCACCTTTCAAGCTCTTGATATCACCCCTTCGGGTTTGCTCCTCTATGGACTGAGTCAGAATTTGTATTCTTTGCAAAATTAGGTATTAGGTACTGGGGTTCTACTGTGGAAGCACTGAGGATGTTTCCTTTTTCTCTCCCTCTCTTCCCCCTTTCAAAGATTTGCTGTGCTTTAGTTTGTAATTGCTGGAATTGTAAGCAAGTGTTAAGTGCTGCACAGCTCATTGCTCGTTTTATGCTTCGTAAAATATTTAGATCCTTCTGATGCGATGTAGCCATGAGTCATCAGGCTGTTACTTTGACACATCTCACCACGTTGAGAGCTTGCATCCTCCAATAGCTTAGTAGTAAAGAGGGTTGCTGTAATATATTCCTTAAATGCAGAAGACTTTGAGAAACAAGATAAATTACTGCTCCTGTATATAACAGTTTTCTCCTCTTTAGTCCTCACTATACATCCACATATAGAGAGGATAGTTCCTTTGAGGATGGAAATTTCCCAAAGCCACTGAGTTAATTTCACTTGTAATTCCAGCTTGAGAAAGCTGGAATGGAAAATGTGGGATTTTGGGTTTGCAGTGAAGTATAGAGGAAGGTTAGTGCACAGCACCTCCCTAAACTTTCTCATTCCTTGGGCTACATCACAAGCACATATATACACATCACTCTTCCTGGCAAATGTCTTGAGCTGCATGCCTTGAAGATGTTGTGGAATACCTTTTACCATGAATATCCACAGGCAAATATCGATTTTTAAATCATTTCTTCTCCACTGAATTTTGCAAAACATCTTAAAAATGCCAAACCTTCTAGTCATTTGTTGTTATCTTTACAAAAACATTTTATGTCTATGTTGAGATGTGTTTCAGCAGGCAGCAACACCTGAGTATTAAGTGTATTTATATAACCTCTGCTTTGTCTTAGAGATGCTGGGGAGATACTGAAGGGCTACAGCCTTCCAAGAATTCATCTTCTGTAAAGATGTCCTTGATCCTGAAATCAGAAATGTGGTAAAATATCAAGTAAACATGAACTTGCAGATCTTTTGATCTCTGAATCTCAATCACTTCCTCACAATTTTTAACAGAGGTCACTGGGCCTGATTTGTTACTTCATAGTCCCCTCAGCTACTATAGCAGTTCCTTTACTCTGAAGAAGAGAAGGGTTTTGTTGGAATTCCTGGTTTCAGGATTTTTTTGTTTGTTAGGTTTTGGGGATTTATTTTTTTTTCCTTGGGATAGATTTTTAAAAATACTTTGTTTTACTGTTCATAGCTTTTTCATTTGATTTTCAGGTTAGCAGTTAATCAATATTTCATAAATGTTAGAAGTAAGTTAACAAATTTCATCATGCCATAGCAATGAACTGATCTTCTTGACAGTCTGGTTTGTTCTTCTTCTTTTACTTAAAAGAAAAAAAAACCTCAAGGAAACAACTTAAAGGTCTTATTTATAATTTATTGAAAATGCTGTGAGCTTCAGTTTCCCCATACAAATAGTGTTGTACAAAATATTCACAATAAACATTGTTTCAAACTAAAACTCATAGAATCAAGTCTATCTCCAAACCAGTTTTTCATTTATAACCTGAAAAAAAAATAAATTATGGCTCCAAAATCAGAACATAACTTAGCTTCATAGAAATATGAAAACTTTGTTTTGTGTGCCTCGTCTAGAAGTAGGTTATACATACAAGTAGTTTCTCTAAATACATTCTACTAAGTGCCAGTGAGGGTAAACTTATCTAAATAAATCTAAACAGCAGATAAATAGAAAGAGTAATTGTTAAAAGAGTATAGCTGGGAGTAGACCAAATATCCAAGAGTATCCATGAAAGTTGCCGAATGTTCAGCTCTGTGGTGGAGCTTGACAGGCCCTTAAAAAAATATAGCACATCAAAAGAAAAAAATGTCCCAAATTTAACCCTGCCAAAAAAAAGTTCCTTCCTAATTTGCTCTTTTAATTGAGAGCGTTAACAACATTGTAGACAACAGCACTGTCCAAAGCTAGTCCTTCTGCAGATAGATTAAAGGACTAAAGAGATTTCAGGAGCTGGGCCCTTGTGAATACCAGGACAATCTGGTGGGGAGAGGAGACGGATTTGGGAATAATAAGTAGCTTTTGCAGTAAGTGTTAGAATGAAACTAATTCGTTTTCTACCCACTGCCATGATTAAATAATCTCTAGGTGCTACGACAGGTTTAAAAAAGGGAAAGTATCAGGTTAATCACTTGCAGACAGGTTTTCCCCTTCCTGAGAGCATTATAGAAAAATACCCAGCAGTGTTTGTGGGAGTGATGGAGGAGCAGCTGATCAAGGCTGAAACCAACTTGTAGATTATTCCATACTTGTTGCAAACACATTCTTATTAATATTAATAGAGAGATGAATTGGGTTTTATAATCCATGTTTAAATAGCAAGTTGGTGGCAAGGCTATACCAGAGAATCTAGCAACACTAGGAAAGAGCTAAATTAAAGCCCACGGTTTGCAAGTGATCACATTTTGCTCCATGCAAAATAGGAATATTGCCTTGACAGTTGGTATTGAACTCTGTCCAACAGGCTTGTATGGTCAGACCAAGGAAAGCAAACTCTGCTCATTGCACACTGTAAGTCAACTTTTAGACACATTGTAGCTCGCCAGTGATTATAAAATATTTTGCATCCAGTGATTTGCAATTCAAATATCAACAGCTAACATCAAAAATAAGCTATATAAGCTGTTTTTTCTTTCCCTGAATCCATCAGCAAACTGTATGCAACAAGATTTTTGTAATTATAAATTTTAACAAGCAACTATTTATTTTAAGGTCTTAAGGTAATCTGATTTGAGTGGGTTTTTCTTTTCCCAGTAGTTGGCTTTTGCATATATGATGGAACTATCTGGATGTCAAGATGTTTTCATATTTTTTGCCCATTTTTTATCTTGTAAGCCTGTCATCAAAAGAAATTAGCTTCACTATAATCAAGCACTGTTTGTGATCCTCTGAGTGTTTGCAGTCAGATAGATGTGATTTTAACTTGTGAGCTTTATTTCTTTTTTGCAAAAGGTTGAATTTTTCTCAGCACTTTGTATAATTTAAATTATGAAGAAATAAGTAGGAAACATTTGGGTAAGTTGCGGGCCCCTCTAGGCATTTATAAGAATTTTTTCAATTCTTTGGCTTTCTCTTTTGAAAGTGTTTTAGGAATCCCCTTGCAATATTTATAGTTTTGGGGGTTTTTTGTTTGTTTTGCTTTGGTTTTTGG
>VWZU01017909.1:1490801-1516065 GCA_013397095.1 Sterrhoptilus dennistouni | reverse complement strand
TTTTTGGTTTTTCTTGTTTGTTGTTTGGTTTGGTTTGGTTTGGTTTTTTCCTATGGACTTCAGGCTTAGAAAGTTTAAAGTAAAACAAAAAAAAAATAAAAGGGAAAGGTGTAAATATTTATTAATTGGGAGACTGAGAAAAATCACTGTGAGTCTTTTTTTATTGCTATTTGATAATCCAAAACATTCATTAATATAAACCCCTATATATTTATACACAAAGTGTTTTGCAGAATAAAAGGGCAAAACCTGATTTCTTGTCTATCAACCTAAGTTCAGGCTCCAATGCCTTGTACACTCTTACTTCATAAAGTTGGTTACAAATTGATTATCACGAGAAGTTATGCAACATTTCCAGATCTCAAACACAAGATGGCACCATTAGTAATGCTTTTCCCATATTTCTCTCTACTCGATGCAGTAAGGGACTACTCTTGTCACTGCAAAGCTGCATCAGCAATGTGGCTTCCATGTGCACACTGCACATATGTCTCAATGCATAGAAACCCGGTGTAAAGGATTCTGCAGTATCTCTTCATTTTCTTAAGGGGATGCATATGGTATATTCAGGGTCATGCACTGCAAGAACAATCCTGTTTTTCCTGGTAGGTATTCTTCAGATAGATGTGTACAACCCTGTGCAAATTTTATTATAGCCTTTCTGCTGATATGCTTACACACATGTTGTGCTTAGTCTTCTTTGAGGGAAATGCTGGATTCGTTTGGAATGTGTAGTGTTGGGCAAATTTAACTTTCACTTTTTAAAAGTGAAAACAAAAATCTCAAACAAAGCCCAATTTGCCTTTCTCTAGTGCCTTCCTTAGGCCCTGAAGATCTCATTTTTTTTCCAACACATACCAGAGAAATGTTTATGTTATTTTTATTGTTTTTCATATTTCTTGGAAGGAACGCAAATACCTGTGGAAGAGGAGTTTCCTAATGCAGGAGCCTGGCAGAGGTGAGGCTGCTGTAGCTCTACTCATAGAAAACATATAAATCATGGACGGGCTTGTGTTGGAAGGGATCTTAAAGATCCCCTAGTGCCAACCCCCTGCTGTGGCTGGGGATGACACCTACTAGACTAGCTTGCTCAGAGTTTCATTCAACCTGGCCTTGAACACTTCCTGTAGCCAGGACTTCTCTGGGCAACTCGTTCCAGTCTCTTACTGCTTTCTTAGTAATGCCCTGAACATGCCCTCTTTACAGACTAATATGTCTCCTTATCACTAGCTTCCCAGATTGCTTTATCCTTATAATTGCCTTGGCTTGGTCTATTAGTCATCTTTTACTACCCATCCCTGAGGATCTTAGGGCCAATTAGAGTGAAAGGACACTGAATACCTTCTGAGGGGTCCGGAAGATTTACACCTAAGCCTTATCAGGAGGGAGAGCATTGTCATTATAAAAAGCATTATCCCACCTTGCAGGATCTGCTTCTTGTCAGCCTTGGCTCAAACTGCAGCTTCTTGTTAAAGAAAAGTTGGGCTGTCCTGGTCAATCTCCAGTGGTAGGTGCACACCCCCGCTGCACCTGGGCTGCTCTTATGCAGTTCAGAAATTCTGCCATCACACCCAAAAACTCTCTTTCTGCCTTTCAGACAGGTTGGGAGCTGCAAACCTCAGCAAAACACCTGCTGGTTTTGCAAATAGATTATTTGAGTCATTAACCTTTAACATTTCGTTCTCTCACAACATGCCATCTTGCATCCCAGTAAATCTGGTGGAATCCCCAAGTTTTGCTCCATTTCATCCCACAGCCCACACTGGCAGTCCATAAGGTGGTTTTCCACTGCCCCACCCGGACAGTGTCACTCCCAGCCTATGGGGTTAAGGCTGCCCTAGGACACCTCAAGGAGGCGCCAGGTCAGGGGCTCATATCTCTTGGGGCTATTTAAATCACCCTGTGCCCATCACCGTTCTTCTGTGCCCCTTTGTGTTCCTGGATATAATCCTTTAGTCACATAACCTGATCAGAAAATTTAGCATAATGCATAACATTAGAAAAATAGCCATAAAATAAAATAAAATATCATTCTTGTAAATTATTTCTCCATATATCTGTGTGGGTGTTAACACCAGTTTGCAGCGTGGATTAAACAGATGTTTGAACAGGCATGAGTGTCAGACAGATATTTTGCCCTAAAAATCCAGATTTTGTTTTATCTATATGAAGCCTCATGTACTTAAAGTCTAACTTAGACAAGTCTTTTGCACAGACATCAAACTTCAATGCAGATTTGAATACTTTAATTTGAATTAAAATTGAAGGTTAATTTGTAGCCTTTGGATTTGAATGTGCTTAGCCCTTCATTGCAGAGGATTAATGCATGAAATTAACGACATCGAGAAGGGTGTAGGTTAACCTAAAGCAGAACACCAGGATAAGAACAAATGGATACAAATGGTTCACGGGGAAAAAATAAAAAAAATTAAAAAAAAAAATAAAGAAAAAATAAATAAATTGGAGGGTGACTTCATTGGAGGAGATGAATTCTGGAGCAGCAGTCTGATATCAATAATTTGGAAAACTAATTTTACAATACTCAGGTTCATCAAAAAATACAGAGAGATAGGATGAGAACTAATAAACATTCCATTGGGCCACTCGTCTTTTTTCGTCTGTTTAGAGTGGTCAGATTGTGGAAGATGCTGTGCTAATCATGGTCCTTTTTGTCACAGAAGACACAAAGCTGGAAAACATAAACGTGAAGGGTGTCTCAAACACAAAGTGAAATCCTGTGCCTTTCTGTAAAATGTGCCTAGAACTGAAGGCCTGTGGGTTTTCTAATGTTATTGGGCACTAAACAGTGCTTTCCTTGTGTGGCAGAATTAGAGAGGTAGCGACTAGAGCTAATCAAATAATGAATATTCCATTCAGTGAATTTCTCTACTACTTGCAGGTTTTCCCAGAGCACACTGCAGTTCCCAGTAAGCCTTATTATTCTGCAAATAACTCCTTTGAAAAAGTCCTGGTCTTTAGATTGCATTTCATTTCCTTGCAAATTCTGGTTGCTTAAAATTCAAACTGTTGTATTTAGGCACATGGCATATGAAGTGTTTTTGTTCCTTAGGGAATCAATGGAAGTCTAAAAAAAAAAAAAGTCACATTTCTAGTGCTGAAAGAGCCATTATTAATCATATGAAATTTAGTGGTTTAGGCTAAAAAAAAAAACGTACAAAGTGCTAGAACGAGACCAATTATACTAGCTCTATCACCATCAGAATTTTTCAAAAAACCTTTCACATCCGTACTAGTAAGAACTTATTTTTATATGCATTGCTTAATATCCCTTGAATCATGATAATGACAAAGAACACAGGCTAAAAAGTTACTAGATTCCATTGTCATACCTGCTATCTACAATTCTTTATTTTTGTCCTGTACAATTTATATACACCAATGTTTATATGACTTTAGCAGACACTATTCTTTTTTCCCTCTTTTCATGTCAAAATGGGAAATTTAGAAGGCCTGTGACTAATCTTCTCTTATGATTTTTAAAAGATCCATTTGTATAGATATTAGCTCCACAGAAAAAAATCAGCTGATCCAGAACAGAAAGAACTGCTGAAATCATCTGCTTCTGGGGCTCAGAAAGGGCATCCCTTTATATATCCTCTGCCATCCTCTAAATTTCATAATGATGTCTCTGTGATTCATAAAATATTAGTGTCCAGCTGAATGTCTCACTCTGTCAAAATATACCTCATGAATTACAGCTGTGTACTTCAGAGAAGTGTCTACTTTGCTACCCAGCAGATGTTTTGTAACACAACTGAAAGCTTACAGACTTCCTAATTTCAGAATGACAATGACCTCTTGCAAAGTTTAAAATTTCAACCCCCTTGACCACAAAAAGAGTGATCTCTAAAAAACTCAGATAATTGTGCAAAAGCAAAGATTAGGAGAAGGATAACATCGACCAGGTTATTCATCAATCCATGTCACAAGAGTTAATGTATTTTTAGCAGAGATCTATTACCTCAGCCTGGGAGATCTTTGAACATCTACAGGAGATAGATACAAAACTTTTTTTCCGATGGTTACTGATATTAGCCAACTGCCAGAAATCTTACTGTGTAGCAACTACACAAGGATAACTCCTTTCCTTGTCTTTTAAAAGCCTGATGAGCTTCCATAGAAAGTTCTGGATTTTACCTGTGTGAGCCTGCAAAAAACATTGCATTTTCCTTTTCTCCCATCACCTGTATTTCATCTTTGGCCAGTGTCCTTGATGTAGTGACATCTCCCAGCTTCCCTCATGAGACACCAACGTGAAGGCAGCCAAACAGCAGGTGGTAGAAAGCAAGACCATTTCCAGATGGACCCTAGAATTCCCAAATAATCTTTCAAAGCTACAGTTACCCATTTTTGTGGCAACCTCCATGTTGTTCTTTTCTCTTGGTCTTTGGTCAATATTTCTCACCAACTGCTTTGAATAAGAAGAGCTCTGCTCATTGGAGCCAAACAGAACTAAGGAGGCTCGTGGGCAGGTTATTCAGATTAACTGTCATGATCATCAGAGCCTTGAAGTATGAAGTTGATGAGTTTAACTCCCTGAAGGTATTTGAAGGAACAAAAGTATCAAGATCTAGTATCCTTTTTATTCTGAGAAGATTCTTATCTTTTGAGGGGGCGGAGGGGAGTAAAGCTGTAAGCGATGTTAACATTCTCAATAGCCCTTATGGTTCTGGTCCCAGTCAGAATAGAAAGTAAGATTCATGAGATCAGGAGAAGTAAGAGAACCTGGAAGTTAGTTTGGAAATCGCTACCTTGCAAAGAAAAGGTCTTGGTCCCAAGTTGCTTCTTCCAATGTTATTTTACCAACAAGTCTAAAGTAAATACATAAATAGCCATTGGATCAGGGAACAAAAGCGCAAAGATTTTCTTGGATCATTTCCAGCTTTGTTCAGTTGTTCATCAGGCCAGTGATGTGACTTGAATGTTGATACCACTCCTTAGAGTCCAGTTGCATTCTCTAGAGATGAGTAGAATAAACCACATTTCCTCTAAATATAATTCACCATATAAGAATATTGAATAGGCAAAATATTTGTTACAATGTTTCTGTTCAATATTTTTGCATTTTCCTCTGTGAAATGTCATGTTTAATATCTTGTAGCTTGCTGACTCCCAAAAAAGGCATAGCTTCTCTTGAAGTCTCCAGGAAATCCTATGGACATGCCTGTTCTTTCAGAAGACTTATTTGTCTTTCTGCAGATGAGAAAGCTGCCGAGCCCAATGACACAAATTAATAAATCATTAAAGATATGATGCAATCTTGGGAACAGATATTAAGCTACTTAATGGGCTAATGAATTAGGATTTACTTTTCATGAATTTTCTAATATATCTTAATCACAGTTACATCATGAGCAAATCCATACGGTCAAGTTTTGACTACATTTTTTTTTTTTCATTTCCATAAAAAGAAACAACAGTGTTGTAACTATATTTTGTATATTTTCCCAATAATGACTCAATGATAAAACCACTGTCATTGAAAACTAATACTACAAAATTAATGATATCAGTCATCAGTTAAAATAATATCACAAGAAAAGTCAATAATAATTATATTCAATTTGTTTAACTGCTTCTTTCTTTCTTATCTATGTTTCACAAAACCTTTAATGATAGTTGGTGGATAGAAGAATATCTTAACTTCTGTCTGTAAAGGAAGGGAGACATTTAAATTTTATGAGAGTAAAGTGTCACAAAAAATTCCCACTGAATTGTATTTGGTTTAAAAAAAAATAAGGAATGTGACACTTCTCTGCTAGTATTCTTCATGGACTCCAACCACTGCATATGGATGTGGCATTAATACTGTGTGTGGGTAGTATTTCTATTTATCAAAATGGTGATTTCTAGGCATGCATGCTACTGGTTACCTTGACAATTTAGTTTATATATATATGTGTGTGTGTGTGTGTGTATTTATAGAGCTTTATCACACAGACCTTTAGCACACAGCAAGTCAGGCAGTTATGGCACAGGATCTGCAGGACACTGCACCATTCCAGACCAGAAGCTGAAAGCCAAACAGGATATGTCACAGCTCTAGACGTTTGTTTTGGAAATGGAACCCAGAACTAAGATACAAACAACTACAAAGGATCTGACTTTTTCATCGAAATCTTGGGAGTTATCTGCACTGAAAGCAGTCATGATGACTTCATGTCTGGTCTTTGCTAGAAATCAAAGTTCAATAAATGATTGTGGGAATCTGTGCTTCCAGGGTTTCTTTTTAGTGAAAGACAAATGAAGAAGAGAGGCTGCTGCTGAGATGCTGATTATGTACATGCTTAATTGTAGTGACAACAAAATCAATGCCATTTTAAAGCAATGGTGCCTGTATTAACTGAACTGAAAAAATAGTCAGTGCAAGTCACAGCTGGGTAGTGAAAACTCCCAGGGGAGAGGGATTACAAGTTCTGTGGGGCAGTAAGAAAATATTGGAATTCAGAACATTTCTTTAGTAAATGCACATCCATGGGTTATAAACCAGAATAGGAAAATCCACTTAGGGCAAATTAATATGTACTTAATTGTACTTATCGGCAGGGAGAGTAATGTCTTGAGATAAACTTAATCTAAGAACTATGAAGCAAAACTAATAGAATCTGGCATCCAACATGCAAATGAGAGTTTCATGTTAAGATGTACTATAACCATATGTATTAATTTATTATAAACTGCTGGGGGCTTTGTGTGCTCAAAAGTGGGTACAGCTGGCATATTAATTTAGTTTAATTTGAAAAGAGCTATTAAGCTTTATTAGGCAATGCAAAAAAAAACAACCTACAAATAAACAAAACAACAAGAAAAAAAGCCCCCATCCTTCATGTCCAGAATCATTTTTAGTAGACTTTTCAGAAATATATCTCACTTGTCTTGTGAAGAGAACAATGTGGCACCTATATTATATTAGACTAGAAGTGACCAGACACACTCTTATTTTTCTCAGATTTAAATCTATGTGTTAAATAGTTAATATAATAATAAATAAGTATACAAATTAGAGATTCTGTTGGGGTCATTGGGCTTTTTTTTTTCTTTCTCCCTATCAGGAGAATTTACTCCAACATCTTTTGCCCAAAAGTTTATGTTGAGAGTCTATCACTGCCAAAATGCTCATCGTGGCTTTCTAACACTGCATGAAGTGCAACAAAATGAAAAGCCAATTCCTGTCTCTGGGGAAGGAATAATCCCAGGATAACCTAGGTGCTAACCACCTGGAAAGCATCTGGGCAGAGAAGGACCTGGTGGTCCAGGTGGACACTAAGCTAACCTTGAGGGAGAAATGTACACTCACAGCATTAGGAGATGGGAATGTGCTGAGCTGCATTTGGCAGGGCTTTGCTCACAGGTTGAGGGAGGAGATCCTTCTCTGATCGCATCTCCTGAGACACATCTGGGATGCTGGACTGCCCAGGACAAGAGAGACACAGAAATCACTGAGAATGCCCAGTAAAGGGCACTGGAGCACCTGACACAAGAGGGGAGGCTGAGGGCTCTGACTTATCAGCCTGGATTGGAGAAAAATCCAGGATTTTATCAGGATCTACAAATATACAGAATCAGGGAGTCAAGAAGGCAAAGTCAGGGAAAACCTCACCATTTGCAGGACATCTAAAGATGGTGAAGGTCTAAAAGGCAGCTTGTTAAAAGGCAGTGAGTCCCCATCTCATGAGGCAGATGAATGATTTTAGTGCCTTTTGCTTTTAGTAGGTAATCAAGAGTTGTGGGTAGCAGTACCCACAATTTTTATATTTATTTTTTCCTTTTTTCACTGGTAACTTACTGCTTTCTTACATATAAAAACCTACTATCTATTACAAAAGATTTTTTTAAGGGTATTTCTTCAGTTAATCTGATGAAATTAAATTGTCTGGTTGTTTTGTATCTACACTTTAATAAAAATGCAGATAAATTGTTGACCAGCAAGGATATTTTTCTCACTGAAAATGAAAAAAAAAAGGGCCTAATAAATTATACAGATGGAAATCAGTGTGAACAATAACTCATTTAAAATTTTAATTTTTTTAAACAATATCTAAGAGTGCTATTTTGTTAGAATTCAAACAAATGAAAGATTATGCATAATGGTGTTTGACCCAGAAAAAAAAAGAGAAAGGGGAACAGAGAAGGAGGGCAATTGCAGAAATAGTCAGCAATGGGTGTCAACGAAGCCAAAATAATGAGGGGGAATTCAGTCACAGAAGGACTTGGAAGGTTTAAAAAATCTGATGGATGAGAAAGGCAGTTCTGTGCAGTTAAATGTAGTGTAATGATGACTTTGATGAGTCTTTGTTTCACAGCTCTTTGTGTAACATGAAATAGGGGGAGTGGAGGAGAAAAAATGAAAACAGTCAAAGCCATGTCTGTGAGTGTCATTAATGAGTGATGAGGACTATAAAGACAAAAGACAAATCTCTGAAGATGTGATGGGTTTTTATTCCATACATCTGTGTAAATTTCAAAACCTGAGATGTGGCTAAGAGTGGGTGTCCAAAAGAGTAAAAGAAGAGTGGATGTGTCGAGGAAAAACAGTACTTCTAGACTTTGTTTGATTATTGCAACTCTAGCGGCAACACTAATTACCACATAGGAACAATATAGTCAGAGCACCACCAAAAATAACATTTTCAAGCTCGAGTTTTTCATCTATTTGCAATGAGTTTTCATCCTTACTGGAGACTGAATGCAGATCAGCTACTTCTGCAGCTCTGTGGAGGGGAAAAACAGACCCATTTTTTACTTCAGTGAACCTTTATTGACTTAGTTGTCATGCAAGCAGAGTCACAAGGAAATCCTAGGATAAATTTCAGTGCAAAGCCATAAAATGTCCTTAATCACAAATAAAACCTTGCATTTATTACTAAGTCTTATTGTATCTGTTTTGAGACAGCTGGTGGTCAGTCTGCACAGCTAATAACTTTCTCTCATGGTGGGGTTTTTAGCACCTGTGTAGCATAACTATTGTTTGTGTCTCTATGCTGAGTATAAATCCATTATTATTTTGTTCAACATAAAACTGAGGCAGGTTTTGGCAGCTGTTTAATAGTGCACTTTATAGCAATTTAGGACAGAAATTAAAGAAAATGACATCTCATTAATGCTTAAGGTAGAAGTCTAGGCAGGCTGAAGGTAATCATAATTTGGAGAAACCTCAAAGGCAAAAAAATTAAACGACTCTTATTTTATATATATATAATACATATAAAACAATAGGATTTCTATCAATCCAGTTAGGTTTGTGGAAATAGTCTGTGAAAGATTCTGAGGAATGACTGATCTTAACATTTTAAAGCCTTTGCATTCTTGGTTGCTTTTAACTTTGAATGTTTGTTTTTTTTCCTGACCTTTAACTCTTAGGATACCTGAGAAAGAATAATGAGGAAATAATTAAGGTATAAAAAGAAATCTTTCTGATTGCTCTGGGTAGGAGCTGAAATCACTAATCCTACCATCAGAATTGTCATTATGTTGCCATAGCTTCTGGGTCTGAACTCATTTGAAAATTAAACTGCAGTGATGTTCTGTATTTACTGTGAAGCTGAGATTTCTGACCAAGTGCTTTTTCAAAGTAGATAAGAACATCACATCTGTATAAACACATCACTGATTTATCAGTTGCTAGAAGCTATTAGAACACATCTGAATGTTTGCTTTTAGGATTTGGATATAAAATAGAATTCACCATTTAATTCACCCATCTTTATTTGAGGGAAGTTTGTTAAAAGGTAAGTAGCTGGAGGGTTTCAGAGGCACAGGGACATTATGTGTGTTAGTCCCCAAGGAAGAAAAAGTTCTGGGCAGATACAAATTTCTCAGACAATCTTGCACACT
This sequence comes from Sterrhoptilus dennistouni, assembly GCA_013397095.1. Lineage (NCBI taxonomy): Eukaryota > Metazoa > Chordata > Aves > Passeriformes > Zosteropidae > Sterrhoptilus > Sterrhoptilus dennistouni. Next base: position 1,506,210 of record VWZU01017909.1, on the reverse strand, counting down.
GGTTCTAATGATGTGCTTTTATAGAAAAATAATTTTCACTGTCAAAAACAAAGCCTTTGCACAAAAAAGAACTTTTATCTCTCCCCTCTCTAGAACATGTGTGGGTAGAAAAATGCAATTAATTCTTTTAGGGACTTCAGAAAGTATCACCTATTGGACCTGCAAACTAGCCAAATTGCTTTCATTTGAATACAATTTGGAATTGGCTCAACTAATCACTGTTTCCTAATTGCATTTTGGAGGAAAAAGGGGACCTGAATGAAGCCACTGCCTCTCATTAAAACAGCAGAGTGCTTGATGTCTGCTATTGTACCTGATAACTGTGGCAACAAGTGGCATCTATTTTGGCAAGTAGCAGTAATTTAATCTGCACAGTATTTATAAATAACGCACTCACCTTTTTATTACATCTAAGCAATAGTGTATTGTACTAGAGGCTGTAAACAAAAATCAACCCCAACCTCTGTTCTCTTAAAAGAAATCCATAAACATCATCAAGGGACAAAAGATAACTTCTGTGGGTTTTTTGTAGCCTATATTCTGGCAGGGTAGTCTAAAAGGAATTTGGCAACAGAGGAGCAGAGAAAATTTTTCTTATGTAACATCCTACTGATATTGCCCAAAGACAGTAGCCAACAGGGACCTACAGGACCCCAGTACCTAAAGGAGCCCTACAGGAACACTGGAGAGGGACATTTTGCAAGGCCACACATGGACAGGACAAGGGTGGAAAACATTAGCTACAGGAGGGCAGATTTGGATTAGATACTAATAAGAAATCCTTTGCTATCACAGGTTGCCTAGAAAAGTGGCAGCTGCTCCTTTCTTGGAAGTGTTCAAAGCCAAGATGGATGGGGCTTAGAGAGCCTGGTCTAGTCAAAGGAGTCCCTTCCCATGGCAGAGGGTCAGAACTAGGTGAGATTTAAGGTCCTTTTCAACCCAAACAATTCCATGATTCTCTAATTCAATGATAGAGGTGAGGGATGTACAAGTTCAGCATCTTGCCTGGTAAGAAAAGCTGCTGATCTGCAGTAGTCTCAGCAGCCAAATTTTCCCATCAGGGTAAAGAGTGACAAAGGCGAAAATGCAGCACAAGTGGGCACAAATATTTTGACAGGATGCTTCCTATTGGAAAAATGCTGATTTCCCGAAGTGAAACATTCCTCAGGAGTGTGTTGATTCCAAGAGAAGTAGGGCTAACAACAAACCTACTTGTATTCCTGCCAGCTCACCCACCAATCTGCCTTCCAAGAAACTACCTATCTTAGTCAAAATATCTCCAGATACCAGTGCAGAAAATCAGATGTCAGGTGAGAAGGAGAGACCCTCCCAGATCCAGGAGTGGAAATGCATTCACTTCAGCAGAGCTGCCATGAATGTATTTCAGGATACAAAAGCTTGTTCTTGGGATCATCTAGATATACTATTGAATATCCTTTCTATGTATATTCGCCAAGCAATTTCCTTTCTTTTTTAAAAATGAGTTTTTTTCAACTATGACATATTTTCACAAAAGTGACATTCTGTTTCTTAGCTAGCTTTTCCAGGAGCACTGGGAGTGCTCTTGAGAGATCCAGAAACTGTTCAGTGTGTGCTTTGAAAATTTAGCAAATCTTCTCCTAAGGCATCATTCAGAGGGCAAAAATGTTCACTTCAGAGCAATGGAGACCTTTGTAGGATCACTAGAACAGGAAGATTAGAACTCTGCTATGGCTAAAGGGAGTGTCTGGAATTCAGGGCTCCATAATCCAGCATTGTCAATTATGTATTTTGCAGACCCTCACACAAACACCTCTTCTCTTCATATCTTTTTTTTCAGTCATGAAACAAAGGATGCAAAAGAACAATATGTTTAAGGTTTTTATGACAGCGGTCTTTTACTTGTGCATCACAAATGCTGCACAAATTTGGCATACGAAATTACAGATACAGGTTATCACATCATGGTTTTCAAATCCTGGAAACAGCATGAACATTTTCTTTGCAAGTAGCTTTTCTGTAGAAAGAAAAAAATCTGTCTTTTTTTCTGCTTCTGATTTCCTCTGGTTTTCAGTCAGATGTGAATTGGTATAGCCAGAATACAGCTCTCAATATCCAGCACAGTGCTGCTGATTAGTTTTCTGAAAGAGGACAGAGTGAAGAAGAACGGCAGGTTATATTGATTTACTTCTAATGATCTGTTTCTGAACTAGAGCTGGGGAAAGTGTTCTCCTGAAGGCGCATACAGCTGTGCTCATGGCTCAGCTCTGCATCACTATCAGGATTAAAAGCCAGTAATGGATTCTGTCATGTTGCAGTATCTTTCTGCATTTCTTTTTTTTCAAGCCCCATATGGGGTTAGCTGCTGAGGACATATATATGACTTTTCCATCTGTTGAACAGTCTGGAGAAGGGCATCCGTACTCTGTTACAGAAGCAGTACATCAAAATAGCATTGCACGACCATGAGGTGTTTAGAGAGAGATTGTCACATGTAGTCTATGCCTGTATTTTGTTGGAGAGTGTGTCTCTCCATGATTTTGGGTAAGGCTGGGATTTGTGAAGCCATAAATACAACATGTGTATATGGGTGATATGGAAAAGCCCACATTAACAGTTTTTTGGGGACCCAGCGTGCCTCTAAAGGTCTAGAAAGATTTTTTTCTTGAAATAACTGGTGCCATAACAGGACTGTAAATTGTTCCAAATTTGATAAATGATGTTCAACAGTATGTGTGTCAGACAGAAATAACTGATTCTCGTGTATTGAGATTCAACACATTTCTATAAACCCGCTTTCAGTTCTCTGCATAATGGTAGCTGAGAGAAGGGGTGGGCATTGTCCAACATTTTCTGAATAACCAAATGATTATCCAGCTATGTCTACATGGTCCAAAAGCAGAAAGGTCCTCACTTTGCCCATTCTTTCAAAAATCTGGTATTAACCAGCTCTTAGTCTAAATACTATGAGCATGAGCAGGATGTCATGGTCTTTGGAGTAATAAAATGCATGGTTGTATAGTTCTTTTTTCAGACCAGGCATATGACTACACAAACATGGATGTCACTTAACACAAAGGGGTCTTCTAAATAATTTAAATATTTTTGGAACATTTTGAGAAGGAAAAAAATATTTGTGTCTGACTTGACCCTATAATTAATAATCCTCCCTGGCTTCACTCATCTATGGGAAAATACATTTTAGGGTCTTCTCATAAAGGAAATTATTTAAGGAAAAATTGCATATTGAGTATCTTCTGGCAGTTGTCACATTAATGCTAACTAGGTTTCCTTTGTATTATTTTTCATATGATGCCTAAAGAGAATATTGCATGATGATTATACACATTCTTATTTTCATTATTGTTTATTGATAAGTTGGCACTGCTGCAGTACAGGAGGAGTTTGAGTGCTCTTCTAGTAGTAAATGACAACACACACACACACACACACACACACACACACACACAAAGATTTTTTTTCTCTTTCTGTTGATGTAGAGTTAAAAAGGCAGAAGAACATCACCTGCTTTTGGGTTATCAACTTTCAAAGCTTGTCTATTCCCCCTATGCTGCCATATTCTCTTCCCTTCCCTGGATTCTTTTATTAATAAAAGTATTATCAATCTTAAGCACATATTCTATGCTTCAATCTTCTTGTTTCTATTAGAACTCAAAGTAGACATATTGTAAAAATTCATCTATTGTTTTATAAGAGATTGTCCCACATAGTATTACATTTATAATAATGATATTCTGTTAACAGTATAAAGTATGAAGTGTGTGATATTATACATCTTGAACTCAGGTATACCTTAACTACCCAAAAGAGTGGCATATGCCGTTGGGCTGCTGGGGTTGTGAGATTTCTTCTGCAGTATCCTGGTAAAATCCTGTAATTCTTTTTCTTGTAGTATCCATAAGGTTAAGGTTTCATTTCCAAGGTAATTCACAAGGTATCCAGAGCAATGTTCTTCATTGGCATTAAGACCCTGAGACTCGCTTCTGCCCACAGCTTCCCCAAGGCACTTTTTCTAAATGGAAGGTGATTTTCACTTGTGTGACTACAAGACATTGCATGTGTCCCCATGTTTTCATGGTATTCAGTGCTTGGTTTTACAGTCTCTTTGCTCAGTAAGTCAATAGGAGAAAATACAAGTTATCCATGAGGAAGATCTTATAAGAGATCCTTGGCCTGGGCTGCATGAGATTGCAAATTTCTTCAAAATTACCTGCAACAGCTTATCCTTAAAGAGAGGATAAATCCGCTCAGTCATTTTCCACTAATATTAACATGTACTCTTGTATTTCTATTTGCTGAATTTCCAAGGTAATTGTAAGAGTATTGAAAACATGCAGTAAGTTACGAAGTTGAAGCTTTTCTCCTGTTCCCTTTTTTTGTCACTACACCAATTCTTGTCACTTCATTCCTTGAGCAACAGTATATTAAGTGATGTGACAGATGTTAGTCACGTGTAGACTCTTTCTTTTTAGTTGCTCACTTTATGTCACTTCCAGTCCTCAGGTGGTGTAAATTAGAGCAGCACTACAGATTGATGATGGTTTATGCCAAGGGAAAAAAATCTTTCTCTTAAACCTTAGTGATAAAAACTCTTCTGAAACAAATTTGAAAAGTCTCCTCCTTTGGCTTTTTATTTTATTTTAGAACAAAAGGCTTGAAATAACTGTTTGCAGCACTCCTTCAAATGCTAAGTAGCTCTTTTACATTTCTTCCTAAGCTTGTACGCACACACAAATTTTAGAACTAAAATGAAAATATGAAAAAGAAAGCGTGAGTAGTCTTGAGCAATTCAATAAACTGTGAAAGGGTATGAATAATGGAAAAGTAGAATGAAATTATTAGAGACCTAAAAGCTAGGAAGATGACATCCACCTTTTAATGTCAGAACTAAATGGACCCATTTATATTATGCAATTACCTTTGATTTTTCTCATGCTTGGTATTTTCACGAATTGCAAATTTAAAAGTACATACAGATATGTTGAGCCATTATCTTTTCCCACTGATTTTCACACACATTTAATGTGAGTCTAACCCCATTGTTCTTGATAGTCTGTTGACTCCATTGGCTTCCTGCTGATTTGAGCTGGTCTTAGTAAAGTGGGAATCAGGTCTTGCCATGCAGCGATGTCTCTCTTGTTGAAATTTTGAATGCAAACCTCTTGCCATTGTAGCAATGCCATTCAGTCATCTCAGATGGCATTGTGCTGAGCAGTTCTCCCTCCTTAAAGCAGCTGAAAAATCAGAGCATTATGAAATCAAAAAGGATAAAATTGGAACTGGAGACAATCTAATTTTCTTTCCTTAAAGCCAAATTGTTTCCAACAGAAGCATCCTCTGGTGAACATTCTCATAATCAGTGAGATTGGCACATAGTTGTCCCAGAAACAAACTAATTAACCTTTTGGGAGTCACCTTAAATAATTTACACATATATTATTCCTCTCCTCACTCTGTTCTTGGGGGTTTTTTTGCTGGCTTTTTTCCAATCCATGAAGGCTGCTATACATACACATTCACAGTGAAACCTGGGCTTGGGCAATTCTCATTTCATACTGTTGCGCTCTAAGGTCAAATTCTTAATTATTAACATGCAGTGAAAAAGTAGTCATTCCCAAAAATGTAAAAATTATATTCCTGACTTATGTGATACCAGTTTAGGCAGATGCATCAGTACCTTTGAAGCACTTTACCTTGCACGTCTCAGAAGTGAGGATGGCCATGGTCTATGCCATCTGTCACACATACAATCAGAGAGTCATGGAATGATGTGAGTTTGAAGGGATCTTAAAGATCATCTGGTTCCACTCCCTTTGCCATGGTTAAGGACACTTTGTACTAGACCAGGTTGCTCAAAATCTCATCCAACCTGGCCTTGAACACTTCCAGAGGCCATAATCCATAGAATGTCATACCATTCCATCCCATGGCTGCAGACAAATGAATGCTTTGATGCATTTGTGGCACTAACAGTGGTTCAATGCACTCTGTGAAACAGGCACAGAGAAGCCCTGGCAAGAACGGAGATAAAGAACCACAGCTGGGCAAAGCACAGATGATATAAATGACAGATTCCCTTTTGCCGGTGACATATAAAGGTTTGTATGAGAGACCTGGGACTGCAGTGAGGGAATGGAAGTATCATGTAAAAAATGCATAAACTCTAGGGTCTTGCACTAGTTCTGATAAATAATTTCTTTGCAGCTTTCAGCTCTATTAACATAATTTAAACGCTGGGTTTTATGCAGTAACTCTACTCAGATTGTCTCAGAGGGACTGCTAATGTGCTTTTCCCCCTTTCAAAGCTATTTAGTCTGGATATGCCCAGAGGGCTGTAAGGAGACTTGAATTGGGGCCTGACAGTAAGTTGTGTTGCTTGCCTATGGCTTCAATGCTGGGAACACATCAACGCAGCGTTATTGCTTTGTTGAGACTTAGGCTTTGTATTCCACCATCGCAGCACAGAAAAACAACAATAAAGGATTTCACATTGGGAGGTGAAAATGAAATCCAGTCTAGTTTGTCTCTTCCTGTCTAGTTTATGTCTTCCCTGTAGCAAGACAAACCCTTATTTATATGACTGAAAAAGGCAATTATACTCTTTTCTAATCTATGCAGTTCATACTGTTTGTTTATTATTTTAATTGGCAGCAAATGTTAGGAATTTATGTGTACACTGGGGAAAAAAAAGTAAAAAGCTCTTTCAATAAACTGCTTACTGTAGCTCTATCTCCATAAGGGAAAACTACATGTAATGTCAAAAGTACCAAAGTACCATGGACTACATGCGATGGATTGGAAAATGTGTTGGTTTGATGGTGCTAAGCCTTCTACATTCTACAGCAGGCTCTTTCCAGTAGGATTTTGTTATTCACAGTGCTTTGTAGACGTCAGTGCACAAAACTTGAATAATACATACTAGGAACAGAACAGCCTGGATAAGGGAAATGTCTTTTTTTTTTAATTTTTTTTTTATTATTATTATTATTCTATAGCAAATGATATTTCAGATCAAATGAAAGAAAAAATTTGGAATGCTTTTTTATCCCATAAAAACTCTGACTTTTCTACTAAGTTGAAATGGAAGCCTGTACGTCTTCCTTTCTTATTAGCTTTACTAGCCAGAATGCTAATGAGTTAAAATTATAAAGGTTTGTTAAAGATCTAGCAGCTTTTGCATTTCCAGCATGAATGAATACATACAAAATACTGTCCAAAGTAGACAAGTAGTGATTTTAATCATCATCTGCAGATAATTGAGGGAGATAATTTTAAAGTAAGGCTGGGGGTAAGCTTCCATAAGCTTGTCCAAATAAACAAAAAGCTAACTTATCATAACATAAGAAAAATGCCAATGTTGTCCACTTCAGGCTGCCCTTAGAGCCAAGGCCATATTTGGAAGCTGATTTTTAGCTCAGAGGTTAGAGGCTCACATCCAGGATTGTGGATGTCCTCAGATACACAGCTGGACCAGGGCCATACAGGAGCAGCCTGTCTGTAAAACTAACTCCAGGCCCTGGGTAGCTTCCAGCCATTCAAATCTGGATTGAACAAACAAAACATTAAAACTTTGCATTGTATCATCAATATTGTAATTAAGCTGCCGTTTTTCATACAGACTGGAAAAGGAAATTGTCTGGGGCAATCCCATTGAGTAGAATCATAGAACCATTAAATAATGGAACCACAGAACCAGGGACTGGTTTGGGTTGGAATGGCCCTTAAAGATCATCTTGTTCTAACCTCCCTGTTATGGGCAGACACCTCACAATAGACTAGATTGCTCAAAGCCCCATTCAATCAGCGTCAAACACTTCCAGGTATGGCACAATCACAAATCCTCTGTGAAATCTGTACCAGCACCTCAACCCTGTCATAGTAAAGAATTTCTTCTTATTATCTAATTTAAGCCTACTCTCTTTCACTTAAAGTTATTAGTTTTTGTCCCATCACTGCATGCCCTTGCCAAAGTTCCTCTCCAGATCTCCTGTAGCCCCTTTAGGTACTGGAGGGTGCTATAAGGTCTCTCTGAACCCTTCTGTTCTCCAGGCAGAACAACCTTGACTGTCTCAGCCAGTCTCCATGGCAGAGGTGGTCCAGCCCCTGAACATCCTCATGGCCTCCTCTGGACTCATTCTAGCAGGTCCACAGATTTGTTGCTTTGGGAGACCCAGACCTGAACACAACACTCCATGTGGAGTCTTGTGAGACAGGAGTACAGGAGTAGAATCATGTCCTCCACTGGCCACACTGCTTTTGATGCAGCCCGAGGTTTTGGGCCTCAAATGCACATTCATGGGTTATGTTTGGATTCTCAGCAGCCAAGATTCCCAAGTTCTTCTCCTCAGGGGTACGCTCAATCTGTCCTCCACCCTGCCCGTGTTTGTGCTTGGAGAAGGAATAATTAATTTGGCAAACAACATGTTCTGAACTGTTGGGTCTTGGACCCACGCTGTGTATGTGCACCAGTGAACCCCAGATTTTGTACTCTCTTCATTCGAACAAAAGAAGAGAAACTAAAAGTAGCGTTTTTTTAGATGTAGAAACCCAGATTATATTAAATTTATAAGAGAAACTAACAGTATAAATATATGTGTTAGATACATATGTATAAATAGATGTAAAATACATGTATTTTCATGTATAAATATGTGTATGATTTTCTGGCTAAAAGTGGAGGCATACTGTACTGTGAAATTTCATTGAAATATGAGGCTTGATGATTCTAAAATATTTCTAAATTTCAATTCATTTTATTATAACAGTAAAAGTTGTAGTGGAAGCTGTCTCTGTCCATAGCAAGACAGATTTGACTAGATGTTCTTTAAAGGTCCCTTTAAAACCCAAAACATTCCATTACTTTGTATTTTTATTAGTGCAAAGTCAAGGGAAATGAAAAAAANAAAAACAAAAAAACAAAACTGGATAAAATTAGGCATTTCTATTTTTGTATTTGAAATGAAAACTTCAGTTCGAAAATGTCAATTTTTGTCAGAGGTTTTGATGATTTTGGGTTGTTTTTTTTCCCTAAATTGAAGCCATTTTTCAGGTCAAAAAGCAACTGCGCTCATACAAAAATATATTGGGCTTTGTGAGATTCTTTATTTTTAAATTTGATGTGTGGTAAAATATGTATATCAGTTTGCCATATGTTTACACCAACTGAAATAATTTTATTCTCACTTACTCCAAATTGTCAGGAAGCCCAAAAAACATGTACTCACACAGTAATCTTTACAAGAGCAGCCTGGCTATTTGTCTTGAGCTACCAACTGGAAAAGAAGAACTAATAGCATCTATACAGCAGTTAATGTGCACTTGTGTTTAATTGGTATCAGCAGCACTGTTAGAAAATTAAGTAAGTAGACATTTAAGTAAGCAGAAATCTTCATTGCTGTTAGGCTGATACTGTTGTTGCTGTTATGCAGGATTCATTGGCTGGGGATAACTCCAGTACCACAACCCGACATAAATCAGCTCTCGAAAGCAGTATTGTTCCAACATCATCTTGCTTTTTGGCTTTCATTTTCGATCTACTGGAGCTTGGATACAAATAGATCATTTATATTCACACATTTATTTTTAAATAGTTTCCTAATGAAGGCTGTTCCCTTCCATTGGGGTGTGTGTGTGTTTCATTATTATAAACCAGAACGTGTGGAAGATTACTTGTTCCTACTTGAAATGTAAATTGCATAGTGTACCAAAAACATTGCTTATCCTCAGTAAATATTTTATTTGAATTTAATACTCTTGTACATCTGTGTTAACAGACTTACCCTGATTATAATTGTTTGTTTTATATTTTTTTTTCTTAGTTCCTCTTTTCAAACCTGGGGGCAAAACATGCTAACTCACAGTGGAATTTGTATAAATATTAAAAATTACTATATTTGGTGTTAGGGGGACTGTTACATCAGAAAAGCTGGATACACTAATAAACTATTACACAGGCAGATCATGTCAAGGTTAGGCATGTAAGAAAGATGCAGATGAACAATAAAAAATATATATTGTTTATCAGTGCAATGATAAGAGAAGATGAAATAATTTTAATCTACCATTTTCAGTATCAAAATCCAAACTAGTTTCAGTAGTGCAAACTGAATTCTAAGATTGTCAAACTTCAGGCCTTATCAAAGCAGTTACCAGTTTTAAAAATCATATTAAAGAACCAAAACCAAACAAACCATTTCTTTATTATCTGTCTCTGCTCTGGCACAGTCTTCTTATTGTAAAGAATATGCAAAATACAGCTGGACAAGCTCTGAACCATAATATTATGACCGAACTGGAATAACCATTCATATTTCCTCTATACTCATTGTCCATATATTTATTGGAAAAAAAAATAAGATTTTTAGACTGATTTGACATGATGTATGACATAGGGTATATATCAAGTCAGGGTTTAAATCAGAATGGCTTTTTTTGTATGTTTGTAAAAAATCACTGCTGAGAAGCAAAAGAATTTCCAGTAAATTGTCACTTATGAAGAAAATAAAAAAAATGAAGCTAATGAAAAATAATGGGCACTTATTCAATTTCTCAAATGTTTACAAGTTTTGAATTTTGATCAAAGTTTCTGAATAGAAAGTGAGAAATCATTTTGAATTGTTCATACCCAAAGATAACTTGAGAAAATAAATATACCAGAAACATAGGTTATGGATGATTTTCATACTGAGCACTTACAGAATATTTAACAGTTGCAAATGGTATCCTCATCTCATTAAATTAAAACATAATAGTTCTGTTTTGAACAGCAGAGTCAAACCAGAGAAGTGGTGGAAATTGCTCAGAGTCAGAGTCAGTAGTACTTAGAAGTGGATTTTTTTTGTTGAAGAATGAGTATGTAGCAATTTAAAAGAAGTGAGATCTTCATATAAAGAATAATTATCAATATTACAAGAAACCTAGTATTTCACAGCTATTATTTTCACACCATTTGGAAAGAACTGTCACTGGAAAGACTTTTACTTAAGAAGTGCCTTTTGCCTCATACTATGTGCCATACTATATATCTACTTTCATCATTTTGAAAATGACATTTCCCTTTCTCCTCTACTCTTTAAACACCTATACAAATTTATTTCAGTTCATAAGGGTGTCAAAAGAGATCCTTTTTTTTTTCATAGGCAAATGGGGTTTTGCCTATGAATATGCTTGCTGCAGCACCATTGCCTTTGACTGATGCTTTCAGTGATCCCACCTCAAATCGTTGAGGTTTCTGATGAGATTTCACTGGTCTCATGAATGGAGTGGTCAGTGTTCACAGATGAGTCTAGGAAGGCATAATACTCTTCACTGCCTCACTGGTAAATATTGTGCACGTGCAGAGATAAGGCAGGGTGCTGGTTTAGGCTGGGGTAGAGTTAGTTTTCTTCACAGTGGCTGGTAATGAGGCAACGTTTGGATTTGAGCTGAACACAAGGTTGATAATACAGAGATCTTTTCGTTATTCCTGAGCAGGGTTTATACAGGCCAAGGCCATTTCTGCTTTCCTTACTGCCACACTGGCAAGGAAGCTGGGAGGAGACACAGTCAGGACACATGACTCAAACAGACCAAAGAGATAGTCCAGATCATATTACATCATGGTCAGTATATAAAGTGGAGGGAAGAAGGAGGTGGGGATGTTTGGAGTGATGGCATTCCTTTTCCCTAGTAATATTTAGATGGGATGGGGTTCTGCTCTCCTGGAGATGGCTGAACACTTGCCTGGCCATGGGAAGCAGCAAAGCAATTCCTTGATTTCCTTTGCTTGTGTGTGCCGCTTTTACTTTCCCTATTAAACTGTCAACACGTGAGTTTTCTAGCATTTACCCTCTGACTGCTTCCACTTTTCCACTGGTGGGAGAGTGAGTGAGTAGCTGCATGAGTCTTGGTTGTTTGCTGAGGTTGAACCTCGACTGTCCTTTAGAAATGGTAACACATCTTTAGGAGGGTCAAAGCTGTTCAAGCTTCAGGGCACTGCAGTGTTGTAAACACAAAACCCTTCCTGCTAAGTGTTGTTTTTGGAATAGCAGCTGTCTCAGATTTGCCATTATTGAATATTATTAACTGTACCAAGGAAAATGAAGCTGCGACTCTTTCACTTATTAACTGCTCTGGCAGTTAACTTTCTGCCATCAGATGTTTCATGGCACAAAGGTTTGCTTTTCAGTGGTGTATGCTGCTTCACTTCAGCACTGATTTTAGGAGAAAGCTTGTACCTGAGAATACCATTTTAACCAAGGGAGAGAAAACTTCATAAATGTTGATGGATTTGGGTCTTCAGTACAGACTATACCTTGGCAAACTTTCAGTGCACAATAATGTTTGTAGGTTAATTAGTTAGGGATCACTTGTGTCTCAGAGGCTTAAATTCAGCTCTGAATTGTTCATCAGGCAATTCAATTGATTTTGGTGGAATTACATACAGAAGGTCTAAGAGTCAATTTTGCCCTAAGAACAGATAAAATGTGCAAGAGAGATTCAGAGCAACACAAACCATAGCCCACTGGCTTATTACCGAAAACTCGCTCAGCGTTATTACCCCCAAGAGAGAGCAGGAAGGGCCCTTTTAGAAGTTCCTCATGCAACTAAGGAATTAGATAGCACCAGGAACTTTAGCTTATACAATACCACAGCTGTCTTCTAATGTTGCAAAGCTTGGTTTGGATTGAACTGGGGCATGGTTTCTTTCTGTGAGTTTAGAAGCTTGGAAAGTTCCTTCCTTCTGTTTTGGTGTTACAGTGGTGAGCATGTCTAACTTCCATGCAGTTGATCCAGGGTGGATTCCTGGTCAAAGCACCAAAAAGACTGTAGTGGTTTAACCCTGGCTGGATACCAGGCAAGCACCAAAGGCTCTCTTCCTCCCCTCTGCAGCTTGACAAGGTAGAGAAAATATAACTAAGGGTCCATCAGTTGAGATAAGGTTCAGGAGACACACTCATCAAACACCATCATGGGCAAAACAGGCTCAAATTAGAGATATTAATTGAATTTATCGTTGACAAAATCAGAGCAGGATGATGAAGAGTAAAGTAAAACCTTGGAAATGCCTTCCTCCCATCCCTCCCTCCTTCTCAGCTCTACCTCCTCCCCAGCAGGACAGGGAGACAGGGATGGGAACAATATCTGTTGTTTCGCCCACTGTCTAGGGAGAGGAGTCCTTTCCCTGGTTCCCTGTGGGGTCCCTTTCCTGGGAGATAGTTCTCCATTAACTTCTCCAACATGAGTCCATCACAAAGGCAGCAGTCCTCCCCAGACTGCTGCAGCATGGGTCACTCTTGCATCATGTGCAGTCCTTTAAGGACAGGGTGCTCCAGTTGTGGGCCCCTCTTTCCATGGATCTCCCGCAGGATCACAGCCTCCTCCAGGCATCCCCCTGCTCTGGTGTGGATATTCTCCAAAGGCTGAAGGTGAATATCTGCATCCCTGTGGTCCTCCTTGGGCAGCAGGGACACATCTGCCTCACCATGCTCTTCATCACATGCTAGAGAGGAATCCCAGCTCCAACACCTGGAGTGCCTCCTCAACTTCCTTCTCCACTGTCCTCAGTATCTGCAGAGTTGTTCCTCTCACATGTTCTCACCCTCTCTTCTCTGGCCACAATAACAATATCTCTGTGCAATAACATTCTTTTTCTTCTTCTTAAATATGTTACCACCATTTCTAATTGGCCCAGACTTGACTAGCAACACATCTGTCTTTGGAGCTGCCAGGGATTGGCTCTGCTAGACGTGGAGGAAGTCTATGGCAGCTTTTCACAGAAGCCATCCCTGTAGCCACCTTGCTAACAAAGCTTGGCCATACAAACCCAGCACAGAGGAAAAGCCACGTTTGGGGGCAAATATAACGTCCACTCTTGATAACTTAACTTTATTTATAAACTGTGATTGAATAAAGCCATGGAAGATGTATTTTCACATTAAAACTTGCAAGGAGGAGCATGGTCACACCTGAAATGGCTTTGCAAGGAAAGTTTAAATTTGAATCCTGGTCAGAAATTATTGAGTTGCAATATTGCAGACTTCTTGTCTCCAGAAGTCAGTGTTAGGATACTGATAAGGTTCTTGAAAGAGCAGAGGTGGTATTCTAAATTCACTTGACACTCTGGAGTAAATTGAGTCTTTAACATTAAGATGAGGCCTTTTATTTTAAGGGGAGCAGATGATTTATCTAATCACACTGGGACTAAGGCATTCTGCCAAAAAAACCATTAACGGCTTTGTAATTCATACTTGCCATGTTAAGTGGTAGGACCCCCATCTCTGCAACAGAAAACTCATCTCTGAAAAGTGTATTGTGCTTGTTTTGCATGTACTCCCAGGTGTTCACAGAAGTGTCCACTCTTCTTGGTCCTGCAATTACTGTCATTTTTAGGTACACAAGTCATGGTTTCTTTTTTGAGACGGGGAACTTTTCCCTTCTAGAAAATGTAGAATATATCTGTTTCCCAGAAAAACAAACCTATTAATTAACTAGCATGGAGACTTTTTAGGGGTCTTTAGTAGAGAAGAGAAAACAAGTAAGCAAAAAAATAAAAGGCTGTTTCTTTTTGTGGCACATAAAGTTGGTTGAAGCTGTCACAGATTTGCTGTTCCATTGACTCTTTTCCCTTTGGTCTTTAAGGGAAAAAAAATTTTAAAAATTAATCCATCCTTCCTTCCTTCCTTCCTTCCTTCCTTCCTTCCTTCCTTCCTTCCTTCCTATTTTTTAGACAATATCACACCAAAATATTCTAGGCCCACACATTTTCATCTTGAAAGATGGAATCAATTAAACATTTTCTTGCATTCTGTACTGAGCTTTTCTTTAGGGCAAAGGAATTTTCATGTTACTTTCAAATAAGGAACATAGTTACGTGAAAATAATTTACTGAAGATTAATTCAGTCCAGTCTGAAAGTCCAATTAATTCATGTAATCAAAAAATTAAAAAGAGGTCTCATAATCAGTGCAGTGTTTCACCTCATGATAGGAATGGAATAGAGGGAGACAAGAGTCCTCAAGACTCCTTCACTAAATTTGCCCATTCCTTTAGTTTGTAAAATGAAGGGAACAGCCTGGTGCATGACAGTGAACAATTCATTTCCACTTGAATGAGTACAGCGAGAGAAAGTGCTCTTTTTAATCAGACAGATTAAATAGGAGCTGTTACATGGCAAATCAGTGACTTCAGCAATTATAAAAGAAACTGGACATGAACACAGAACCTGTTCCAATTAGTTTCCATTAATGAGTTCCTTGAAGTAGTTTGTGAAAGCAGTAAACAAATGAAACTAAGAACATTTGCAATATGTTCTTCATTATATTAAAGAATTTACTTTCTCAAAGAATCTTATTAGCAGCTCTGAGTCTGAAACTAATTTAGATGCTCATATTCATATTATCTACCTTTCCCCCCATTGCCACTCTCCCCCC
>VWZU01017909.1:1473578-1490280 GCA_013397095.1 Sterrhoptilus dennistouni | reverse complement strand
TGTTTGTTTTTGTTTGGGTTTTGTTTGTTCTTGTTTGGTTTGGTTTGGTTTGGTTTGGTTTAGTTTGGTTTGGTTTGTGTATATAGATTTACCCACCAAGGCCCCAAGTGGGAACCCCCAGATACCCATAGCCATCATGACTCCACAAGAGAGCCTTTTCCTACTAACTTTGAGCTTGATTGGCTTTTCTGTAATAGAGATTGGATGTTATTATTGGTGTTGGTCCCCAGAGTGTCTTTAGACATATGAGCAAATCCTGCATCTCTTCCTATCTGGTTCAATTACTTCCCTCCATGCTTCCTGTCACGGCGACACTGCCTCCTTTAAAACACCTCCAGCAAAAGCTGCAGAGACATTCATGACAATCTTACTATTTTCCCAAATGAAACTAAACTAGTGCTACTTATTAGTTGCTACCTTGTTTTCCCCAGTTCATTGCACAGAGGGTCCTCCTGTACTGGTGAAAAAGACAGACTACTGCTTCTTCTGCTAAACTTGCTTTTGGCTCAAAACTTCTTTTTCACTGTGTTTTCTTTTTTTGTCTATGATGTTATCTGTTCATAAAAGTGTATTGAGTACTAAATAGTTGTCTTCTATTGTATTTTATCAACTTTAAGGCAAAAGCAAAATAGATGTCTCAAGTCTCAGAAATCTTTCTTAGTCTCCTCTCTTAATTTCTTATAAATATTAGCAATTGCCATTTTAATTTTTTTACATCTATAACCTTTAATTGGGAAAAAGAGGATTGTTGACTTTTGTGGTTATTGTTGTTGTTACTGCTTGCTTATTTATTTTTTTCCAAAACTCATATTTCAACATAACACACCTTCAACTGGTTTTAGAAAGAAGCCTGTAAGGTGCAATAATTCATGCTTCTGTAGATCCCTAAACCTTACTTGTGGAACAGCTTATTTTGGAACCTCTCACAGGGGACATAGGTGAAATTTTCCTTGTGGAAAATTCTTTTTGGGCTCAGGTAGCACATGGCAAGTCTAACCTGCCCCAGACCCTGTACAGGGGACATACCATGTTCTGTGAATGCAGTCTTAGTTCTCACCCTGCACTCTCAACTCTCTTCTCTTTATGCAATTTTTCGGCTCTCTGTGTTTTCTGCTTTCACCCACACATTCCTAGAGTTAAATAAACTTCAAGCACAAGCATGTTTTGTTCATGTCTTGCAGACAGTGAGGTAAACACCGTAAATGTATAAAGACATGATTTCAGACGAGAAATCAGTAAGAGCCTAGAAATCTCTGGTAAGAACCAGCCTAGAATCCATAAGGTCCAACACCAGCCCAAACAAATTACACCCATTCCCAATGCAAATTAAATTGCATCTTTTTCAGCAAGAAAGATACTGGAGTAAAAATGAGATTGCTCATTGCAATCTCATTGAAGTGTTGTTGTATTCATTATGTATGAGATAGTTATTTAAGTTTATTTAAGTTGCAAAACCAGATGGTTTGTCCCAGCATCTCAAATGCATTAAATTTTAAGCATAAAAATATTCAACCCTTGACCCTGTGTTCCTGTGCTGTATGAGACTCTTATTTTTTCAGACTCCTGCTCTGTCTCTAATGCAAGTATAATATTACTTAACAAACTAGTTTTATTGCAATTGCATTTTAAAACCCCCATTTTGGTGAATGAGAACTCTGACCTGAGCTAGAGTTTTGCAAGCAACAGATCACTATTGGGAAATACTGTTTATATTTGGAGGAGTCTGTATTATGAGGTAGAGTTAACAAACATGGAAATTACTGGAAACTAAAGACTCCTCTAGAGGAGCTACAAAACTTGTAATTCTGTTCAGGACCTATTTGTTGTGGTTTGATCTGCACAGCATAAAATGTAGCAAGCCAAGCATCTGCTAACAGAAATGTACAGAATGAAAATGCAGAGAGCCTTCCCTCTGACTGGGGTGATCTATCAGCTCTGTAATCCTGCTCTCACAGTTTTGTAGGAACAGTACAATACTGGCAGGAAAAGAAATAGGCTATATCTTTTCTGTGCCTCTGAACCCCCTACCCTGCAATAAACATAGCAATGCAATCAAGGCTTTACCTCTCTACCACTGAATTCAGAGAGCTGGGGAAAATCATCAGCATAGTTTTAAAACATGACATCCTAACTGAGGACTTTGAGCCTAGTAATGAAAAATATATAAAAAGGTTAGAAACAAAATCACTGGTAGAGATTAAAGCTAAGAGCTCTCTGTAAGAGTGGGCAGGATTAATGATAAGAAAAATAATGAGATTTCTGTATGCATGGACAAGGATTTTTATTTATTCTGTGCTTCTCAAGATTCCATTGAACATGTTGTGCCTACTTCTGGCAGCTGAACAGTGTTCATTCTTTGCACAAGGCATCTGTATCTAGCAAAGATGTGGGAATGCAGATAGAAATGAACCTCTGTGCACTGTGATTTGATGTCACTAGAGGAACCTCAACATCTGCTATGCAAACTGCTATGGAAGAATTCAGATCTTACCCGTACAACTCGCACAGGCATTCTTGTGCCTGCAGTCTTTCTTACTCTAAGGAAAGTGTCTCCTCTGGAAATTTGCTAATGGCACAAAGCTTTGAGGGGTGGCCAATACCCCAGTGCAGCCCTTCAGAACCTTCTCTCAATGGGCAGATAGGTACCTGCTGAAATTTAACAAAGGCAAATGCAAGGTCCTGCACCTGGGGAAAAATAAGCACACACAGCAATACAGGCTGGGGGTGGCCTGCTGGAAAGCAGCTCTGTAGAGAAGGATCTGGGGCCCTGGTGAACAAGCTGCCCATGAGCCAGCAGTGTGTCCTTGTGGCCAAGAAGGCCAGTGGTGTCCTGGGGTGCATTTTCAGCAGGTCAAGGGTGGTGGCCCTACTCAGCTCTGGTGTGGCCATATCTGAAGTGCTGTGTCCAGTTCTGGGCTCCTTAGTACAAGAGAGATATGGAGCTCCTGGAGCAGGTCCAACAGAAGGTAACAAAGATGACTGGGAGGCTGGAGCAATTCCTTTATGAGGAAAGGCTGACAATTGGGTTTGTTCAACCTCGAGAAGAGACTGAAGGGAGCGTGTCAGGAGGATGAAGCCAGGCTCTTCTTGGTGGTGGTGCCAAGCACTAGGACAAGAGGCAATAGGCACAAACTGATGCACAGGAGATTCCACCTGAACACGAGGAAAAACTTGACTATTTGGTTGATAGAATACCAGAACAGATTGCCTGGAGAGGTTGTGTAGTCTCCCTGAATATAACATGAACTACCAAGACATAATCCTGTGCAATGTTCTTGCGCATGACTCTGCTTACAAAGGGAGGTTGGATCACTGCAGTCCTTTCCAACCTTACCCATCCTATAATCTCTGATTCTGTGGAAGAGTAGGTGGAGGTAGAAGGTGTTCTTTAGTATCAGTGTGATCTGAAAAGAAATAGAAGTGCCATGAGTTTATAACTGAGTATCAATCCATTTATCCTTGCGTGCAATGTGACGGCCGGAAATGCCTATTTAGAAGAATGTTTGATATTTGTGTACTCCAGCACAAGGATCTTAGGCCATGCTGTGGGACATAGCATCCCAAGAGGACATTGAAAGTAGCAATGATCTCAGAAAAAGGCATCAGTGTTTTGCTTGCTCTGGCCTCTGGACTTTTTTTTCCCTTGAAAGGAAGTTATTAATATCACTATACACTACGTATTCCAAAATATCCCTTGGTTACACATCCCTGAGGTATTGCATAAAAATTAATATCCAGTAATATCACTAGTAACGCTGAAAGATTTTGAAAAATAATGTGAAATAAAAATCTCCTTTTATAGATGTAGATACAGAATTTAATAATACAAACAGAAACAGTTCACATGCTTCAAGTTTTAAAGTGCATTCAAACATATTATCACACCAAAAGGAATTAGGAGGATTTTTAAAGCCTTGTATAGACACCTAATTTGTAATAGAAAAGAGACAATGACCTAATGTCACAAGGTCATTTAAAATTTCAGGCCAACTGATCTTTCCAGTCAGATATCAGCTCTCCAGTGGACACACAACTATGTGATGCCTGCTTTGGTTTTTTGCTGCAAGGATTTTTTTCCACATTTGGCTCCAAATACTGATGGCTCTGGGGCTAAGTGAATGAAGGATCTGCAGCAGAAATGCTAGGGAATGAATTGCTGACAATCAGCTCTTTAACTAGTTTTTAAAATGTATGCATGTACTTCTACCTCAGCAGAGTAACGAATAAAGTGCATAGACATTAGAGTGTTATTGCCTTTTCTACATCTTGTCAGCAGTTTGTGATATGGAGTGGTGTATGTGTTTCTGAATTGTGCAGATAATGCCTGCCATGAATAAATATTTTGGCAGGGTAAGATTGCATTCTTATGAGCCTTAATTTGCATTTTTTGTCTGCAAAAGCCATCAGTGTGCATACCTTGCATACAACTCTGTTTTCAGCAGTACTATTGTTATTACAGAGTACTTAGCAATGCTCACCCAGTCGTATTACTCTAACAACTGGCAGGTGGTTTGTTCTACCCATGGATAAACTCTAGTACATGGTACACTGCAAGTATCTAGTAGAAGTGTTTTTGGCCCATCTTTGTTGACCATCCAGCCATCTGCCTAATTTTCTTCAAAATACGGCTCCTGGTGATTTGACAGAAAGTGAAAGTGGTGTAGTATTTGTATTAAGGTGTTTAATCATCCCTGCAACACCCCAGCAAACCCTTACTGGCTGAAATCCTAATTAGTTGGGCAGATGTATAGACTGTATATGTATTCCAGATATTTTTTAAATAAATATAACCTTTAAAAGGTTCAATACCAGCTGTAGTACAAATGTGATCCTTGACTGCATAATCTTATCAATCACATCAAATACTACCAAGGAGGTGCTTTGCATAACATAGTGATGAGGAATTCAGACACTTGAAGGAAAGAAAAAAATCATAAGATCCTAGCAGTCAGTCCTGTTCCACACTCTTTGAGGTACTTAAATTCCATGGTGAGGTAGCACTCATATCTACAGCAGTGTTAGCTCATCCAGGTATCAAGGAACCTGCATTTTTAAAGGTTATATAGTCTTAAAAAAACCTAATTTGAACTAATTTATTGACTAAAAGAACTCATCCAGGAATATTAAGCACAAAGACACCACCTGTGTCTCAGGAAACCAATGGGGCACAGAAGGTTAGGTGACTGTGTAGAGAAGTATTGGTGTACAGCTGCACTAGCTTAGACTGTTTTCTAGTTATGTCCTTACTGCAAGTCTTAGGAGGGTATGTGTCCTATGACCTGATCTGATCCAAATGTTTTATATTCCCATTCCACAGCCAAGTTACTATATGGCAATAATCATACTATTACGTATTATTGCTCTTATTTCTTCTTTGATATGGAGTATGTGATTTCTGGGTCAGGAAGTCTCTCCGCCTGTGTGTTTGCTCAGTGCCTGGCAGAAAGGAGCTGTGATTTCAAAGGATGCTTACTATAATTTTAAAGTATAAATCCTATTTTATATCCCTTATTTAAAGCTTCAAACAGTGGCCCAAAAACTCCTAAGTCTTTTAAAAGAAGGAAATATAATAATCAAGCACTGCTTAGGAAATTCAGATGTTTTTATCTGTATTTTTGGTGCATAGGGGGATTCTTTTTTTCATGATATCTCCTGTTTTGCCAAATGAAGAGTTGGAAATAGGAAGATAAGTTGCCAGGAGAGAACATAATGACATAGCATTTAATTTGATTTTTTTATATGTCATTTTTTAATATGTCATTTTAATATGTCATTTTTCTTATCATTTTCATTAAATAATTACTTCTGGGAGAAAAAAGTTCAGTATATAACTACTGTTTATACAAGTCTGAAAGAGGTGTCAGGCTCCAGATTTTTTTTATTTTAATTAATGTAGTTCCACAAGGACTTTGGAAGCTGATGAAGGAATCACATCCTCTTAGCACTGGATTCTCCTTTATCCTCTTTTCTCAGCAAATCTATGACTAAAACAGTCAGTCATTCACGTGAGCAAGTGGCAAAACAGTGAAGAATGTCATCTGTAGAGATTTTCTTGTTTTAACAGATACTTTTTTACTAGAAAAATCTTATAACTCAAATGAAAATATTAGAATCCAAAGATATGGTTGTATGATTTTGCTTCTGTGGCTTACTCAGCTTCAATAAAAATGCATAAAAGCAGAGTGACAGATTCACTCTGCAAAACCAGTACACATTTAGACTGTGCCTATATCCATTTTATAATTCTGTTTGAAAACTTGTTTTACGTATGATGACTTCCATATCCACCTCTGTGAAGAACACCTGTGCTGGTGTGAAAACAAGGCAAATAACTATTTTCTTTCTCAGAAATTAAATTGTTTTGCTTAACACTTTTATTTTGGATTGTTACACTAAACACATATTTAGCTTTTTCTCTTGCTGCTGCTAAGGGTCTGCTTCATGCATTGTTTGAAGGAACTTATTTAAAGGAACTGCAGTTCCTTAAATTAGGACTCATTCCATCCCTGCCATTTGAGCTCCTTGATCACCAGAGGTGATCAGGCAATCTCACTTGGAAGTGCTCGTACTTTAAAACAACTAGTCAGTTCTGTGCTTCGTAACTTCTGTTTATTGCCATTGCAAGGCAGCTGCATCTTTTAGATTCCTCATCGACTGGGTCAGAAAGATTCCAAATTGTCGGGAATATACATTCATTTAATGATTAATGAGGTAAAAAGTCTTCAGCTAAATTACTAAGAAACATTACAGAGCAGGCTGAAGTTGAAAACTGTGTTCGAATTAATGTCTTAGGTCATTAAGTATATTTTTCTTTGTTAAAAAACTCAGGAGTTATTAAACGTGTTTGTGGAAGCAAGAAATTGGGCCATTAAAATTTTTCCTTTCCCACAAAATAGATAATAAAAAAAAGGTTTCAAGGCTTAGAGAGTTTTTGATATGACATTTAGGCAGCTTAGAGCTCAAACAAAAAGCAAGGTCTTTGACATAATTTTAATACTTGAATAACTTATAAATGCAGGTTTTCCTTTTCAAACTTGAGAGTATTACTATGGATAGGAGTGACTGGCAGACAAATAGATTTGCTGAACCAAATCTTTACTACATCCTCCACTCTTCATACAAAAGATCTGGGTTGTTCCTCAACTGTCCCATGTCCTTCTTTCCATCCCCTTTTTCCAATTCAAAATGTACTGACTCCAGTTAATGCAACAGAAAGTATCTGATTTATGAAACAAAATTACTCTTTCCTCATGTGCTTAGCTTTTCTTCTCTTTTACTGAGCAAGACTGGCTGTCCAGACCTATGTGTCAAGACAGTTTAACCTACCTCTCACTGAAATCATTGAGAGCAAGCAGAAGAATCAACTCAAGGTTCAGTTCTAATCTTAAAATAGAAATGTATCATTGCTGATGAAGGTTATCATTGCTTCCAAAAATTAAGGAATTAATCCAGGATTTGTACATTCAAGAAACATCAGTTTCTTGCAACTGAGATTCGCTCTAATAAAAGGAACAGGTAGTAAATCACACTTTCATAACTGCCTCTAAAAGTTAAGAAGAGTGCTGATTACCTTATCTTTTCACTTTTCCATTTATTATTTCTATCAGAGCAGGGAAAATGGCACCTGAGAACATAAGTTTCTGGTCTTGTTCATACTAAAGTATTTTTGAAAGCAGAGGAGAAATTTAAATAGAAATCTGTTCTGCATGGTTGGAAATCCAGAAGGCTGGAGCTCATAGGAGACCTCTGTAAAATGACTGATTTTGGCTCAGATGGCTTACCAGGTGCTCAGAGGTGATGATTATTAGCAGGATCAGTCAACAGTTAACAAATGTTAACTTTTCATGAAATTTTAGTGGACTGGCAAAGTCTGATTCTATGATATTGGTGATTCATTTAAAAACACATAAAATTACCTTTCTACTTTACACAGATCTCTAATGTCTGCATAGATGCTTACACTGGTTCACTGGATGCATAAATGGATTAAAACTCAAATATATTGTAGCTATTTTCGTGTGAGAAGCTGAACATCTTAAGATAATCAGCTCTATATGTGCTGAGACACTGAAAAATGACATAACAACAAATCCACCTTCCAGTCATGTCCAGAATATCATCACGGGTTAGCCCCATGTATTGTGAAAGTTAGAACTCTGGCAGTGATTTCAAGATTTGAAAATTCTGATTGCAGAAGGAAGGAAAATTATCAAAAGAAAGGCACAAACTGGATAAAATTTAAATTTATTTAAAATTAAATATTTTTGTGATAGTTTATTTTATATTAGAATGGAAATTTTCAAGAATATGGGAATGTATCTATTTGCTCCCATTACAAACTTATACTAGGGTCTTTCTTCTATTTACAATCAGAATACTTCTGGTGTGAAACACCAGAGGGAAATTGAAGTCTCTTTAATCATTAGAATCAATTTCCTTGAAAAACACCTACTGTTGTACTTCTCAACTAAGGCTCATTGCAATCAATAGAGAGAGCCCTTCTAATGGAAGTGGCCTTTGCAGCATGCTTGGTTATAGTTTTTTCTTTGTATAAGGATCATCATAATCATCATCTATGGCATTTGTACATTGTCAAGGTCAATAAAAGAAACCAATCTATTTTAATTTATTTTCAGTCAATTTCACTACATGCTTCTTAGTGTTAACACATCCTAAAAGTAAATGTATTCAATTATGATGTTTCACTGGTGGAATAAAAAAGGACAATGTTGTTTTAAAAGTGTGTTTATGGGTACTATATTGACTTTTCTATCTATCAGAGACACTGGGATCAACTGCAGACCAAATTTCTCTGCTCCAACCGACAGCAGAATATAAT
This sequence comes from Sterrhoptilus dennistouni, assembly GCA_013397095.1. NCBI lineage: Eukaryota > Metazoa > Chordata > Aves > Passeriformes > Zosteropidae > Sterrhoptilus > Sterrhoptilus dennistouni. The sequence continues at coordinate 1,481,441 of VWZU01017909.1, read as the reverse complement.
TCTTGTCTAGAAATATCTGTATTACCTGCATATACTGAAGGATAGCTACATTCCATCTACTTTTTCTGTGCACAAAATTTATGAAGAACTGATGTAAATATTTAATAATTCTAAGAATGCAGTATAATACTCAAGAACTCGACTATGTCCAGTCACATTAATGGATTCAAAGCCCACATATCCATGGTTGGCTGTGTATTCATAGAAGAGAAAAAGGCTGTGTTGTGTTCTCTGAGATGTGCTCCTGCAAACAGGTTAGCCTGGCTTCATGCATTGACAAGATTAATTGCAGACCTCTGAACCTGATATGTTTTCTCAATATCCAACATGCCTCTTACTTTCCTCATTCAGGCTCAAATATTCAGGCTTGCATAAGTCAACATCAGTCTTCTCTGTGTGTGGCACTGGTTTTAGTCATTGTAAGTGCCTGCAAATTACTAAAGTCAGTGATACGACGCACAGCAGTTTGCTTAGAGTTATTTCAGTGATTATGGAAAGAAAGAAAATAAGCTTTTTTCAAACTGTCAGAACACTGCAGAGGAGACAGCAGTCATAATTTCTAGAATAGTACAAAACAAATTTTGAAGGAATTTTTTGTACATATCCTCTTTAGCCAGTGGGAAATATTACAACATATAGATTCCACACTCTGGTGTGGCCCAAGTTCACTTCACATCTGCTAATTGAAGTGTTCCAATATTTCTTATGGAAGCTGATAGTTCACTTTTTTTTTTTTTTTTTTTTTTTTTTTTTTTTTTTTTTTTTTTCCCAGATAGGATGCTGACTGAATATGTTAGGTGACAAAAAACACACATATTTAGAAACTGCCTGTTACATAATATATGAAAACACACTGCAAAACTAATTCTCCTCAGCTGGGACAGCTCCAATACTCTACGATGGTAAAAGAGCCTGGAATAAAAGAAAAACAAACTTTACTTATGTGAAATATATCCAGTTTTATTAGCCAATAAAATAAGGAACACAAATATTCATGAAGACAAAAGGCTTTCAGTTTATGCTCTCTAACTGAAAGTTTATATTGAAGGTACTGAAGATGTACAGAGGCATAGTAGCCATAGGGTTTCTATATAGTAAAACCCAAGAGGCAGGTATGTACAAGAAGCCAGCAAGCCAATCAACGACATGAAGCACATAGTGGAAATATGGGGAATATGTATTTTATTTTGAAAAAGAAGTCTCATTTGGAAAATTTTAATAGAACTTGGGTAGTGTTTTATCAGTCCCAAGACAGTGATGATTCTGTTTATAAAGCTTAAAACAATTCTGCTCCTTGGTCTCTAATATTCTGGTATGTTCTCTAGTACCTCATCTCATTCTCTTAATCCTGTGATGCCTTCAAATTAGTAAAATAGTGTGTGTTCTGTGTGCAACATAAATGAACAATTCATGAAAACTGTGGAGTCGTGTGCTGAAAAAGAAACTGGGTTGGAAAGAATTTCAAGGTGACACCTGCTCTGAAATGTGACTTAATGACCTCCAGAGGTCCCCTTCAACCTAAAGTGTTCTGTGAATCAACAATTCTTGGTTTCCAGAATTATTCCAAGAACATTAAAGACTCCTAGGTAGACAATTATCCATTGAAAGCAGTGGAAATTTGGTATCCCTATCCTCACCCCCATGCCTGTTCTTAAAAATAATAAAAAAAATGCTTTGCTTATATTTGTCATGAATCCAAAGTCCTTAGAAAATCTTAATTGCAGTGATTTGAATTAGGATAAATAGAATATAAACATAAATAGAATAAATTAGAATGCTCAGTGGTTTGGTATCAGTAGATTCATTTTTTATGCTGGTTGTCAATTCTATGACAACTTTCCTCTTTAAGAAAATCTAAAATTAAGTCCTCTGATGAAATATGTCAATTCTTATGGAATGTTTTCTTTAGTCCACAACTGAATTTGCACATCCATGTGTAACAGAAAGACAAATGAACTGCTGTATTTCAGCCCAGAATAAGCAACTCACTGTTGGAAAACCTAACATGTCCATGACCAGTGTTGAAGTCTCAGATGTGAATCAAAGAGAGGAGAACACAAGCCTCCTACATCAGTTTAACCATTGCAGAGCTCTATTCCCTTTTGTTTTTTCTTTCTAGGCTTATCCTATTTATTTTAAAGTAATAAAATTGGATTATTAGGGTTTTTTAATCCAGTCCTCTCCTATCTACAGTTAGGTATATTCTGATATAAGAGAGAGAAGTCATTTTCATAGATTAAAGTGGAGGAGAAGAAATTTGATTCATATCAAAATGACAATAAGAATTCAGAATATTCCACCTCAAAATTATGACATGACATTTACAAATATATTTTAGATAATTAAGGCTATTATAATGTGTTAATTGAATTATTCCTCTTCCTTTAGAACCTGTAAACAAAAATAGTAGCAATTACTTTATGCCAAGCCTAAAACTTGATATTAATATTTTACCCATATTAAAATGTAGGTTGTCTCTCCACTTATTAGTTATATTGATGCAGCATACCAAAAAAAAATATATGCCTTGTAGGCATCTGTGTAGAGATGGCATATGAACACAATGTTCTGGATTCCAGTTTGGGCTATTTTATGCTATTATTGTCTCACCATGATAGATTCCTTTTTCATATGATTTATAACTTGTCATTCCAGGACACTGTAGTCCTCCAGACAACATTAATCTATTGATGATTCTGAAGTGAAGAAGTGATTGATGCAGTACCAGAACCTGGTAGCATAGGTAAGTTCTTCTTTTCTTTTCAAACCTTTCTTGCTGAAATGCACAGCAGTACTGGGATCACAAAACTATTCTAACTTCTGAGGCTAAGAATACAAAATTCATCAACAATCTAATTTGTTTTAATTTTTTTTTCAGATAAACTTATTTTTAGGGTTTTTTAACTTTAAAAAGAAAAACAATTTTAATTGAGAAAAAAAATCTGGTTTTATAACTTTTACAAAATGATTTTTTAGCAATTTTTGTTATCTCTAATCTACCTTAGATTGATTTCCCTTTCATATTTCTTACTGGAATGGATAGCAATATCTCCTTTTACTTCTCTCAAGGATTTTATGTGGAATTCTCTTCTGCTGTTGCACAGAACTTTTGTAAAATGCCAATGAAGTGATTGTCTTCTCTTGTTCTAAAATCAGCACTAGGAGTGACACTTAGGGATTTGATGACATGAATAAAACTCTACTTTTAAATTCTTGAGTATTATTTTTCTACCTCTCAAATGCTGTTCAGGTCACTAATAAACTTCTACATTATTTCTCCTAAAAAATACCCTTTATATCCTCCACGATCAGATTAGTACTTCTTAACTGATTTCTGCAGAGGGCAGAAGAAAAATACTAAACATAAATCCAAAGAGATGCATTTTATCTACAATTTTCATGCTCAGATCTGATTCTGCATTTCAAGACCCTTCATACATACTATGTGCAAAGTTGAAAGGAAGACTACATGTGATTTGACTCCATTGAGATTTTAACTTATTCCACAATGTAACAGACAAAAAAAAATCATTTGGCTGTTCAAAGCACAACCTAATTCAGTGACAGCATTGCTACACGTCTCTAAGCTCTATAGATGGTGTCATCTTAATATTATAGACATAGCACTAAAAAACAAAACTGGGAGCAGGGCAAGTTTGTTGGCCTGTAAAGCTGCTGTTGGAAGAGTTAGGAGCCTACAGAGGGAAGAAAAGCTGAAATCAAGACCATTTAGGAAACCTATGAAAGGCATCCCATAAGCTAAAATGTGTCCCTGTATACTGTTCTCATTCTCCTGTCCATTGCCTTGTTGGGATTCCAATCGCTCATAGGACTACACAGCTACAGCCGTGTTGTTACTGCATCTAGCAGCTGGGAAACAGTATTTGAGCCTTGGATATGTTGCTGGATATTGGCTTTTGTTGATGATTTTTTTTCTCATTCTTTTAAACATAATTTTATTTGCTTACTCTTCAGAAATCAGGTGAAGTGTTCGCTGTTTATCCTTTCTCTACTATGTGAAGTCAAGTTCTTGGTAGCACCATCTGCCCATGAGAAGACATATCAACAAAATAGTGGATTGGAGATGCAGCATTCAAGTGTTTTTCAGTATGACTAATTTGGGAATGAGGACACATTCAGTTTCCAGTTGGCTTTCTTTGAGATTTTTGCAAATTTTCTCCCTCTTTCTTACTTAGAGCAGAGAATTAAGAATTCACCTGGGGTGTTATTCTGAAAATTTAAAAATATGCTGAAATAGAAAAGCTCAACTCTCTTACATGATTTAGACAATTACAATAAATATGATGTGGAGAGATCTAACCAGCATTGCAATTTTCTATTTAAATTATTGTTTTTGACCATTCCTATAAGAATATCGAAATGATTTTTCATATTTTAAATCAGACAAATATTGGCACCAGTGTTTTAATGACTTTCAGGCCATTATCTCAGTCTCATGAATATACATCTGGTATTACTTTGTGTGCTTATTTTTTAATTGACTCAAATATTTTGTGCATTTTATCAGTTAGTTTGGGTTGGTTCTTATTCATAAATTACATAGATTGAAATATTTGGTGGAAAAGTTCAGTCTTAGCACATGTAAATCATATAACCTTTGAGTGGATTTGATTGGAACTTATGGATGTTATTTAATCATCACCCCTCCAAATAAGGTCAATTTTAAATTAGAAACATCTTCAAAAGGAAGTAAGAAGTAAATTATTAACTTTTTTTTCTTTTTCTGATTTTCCGTTTGTTGGTTGTGGGGGGTTTTCTCAAATAGATATTAAAACGCGTTCTGTATTTTGCAGATTATTTTTTTCTGAAAGATATAATTTAAATTCAGCAGAATTACTTTAAAATGTAAAATTAGTTGTGTTCTAGGACCTACTTAGTTCTGAAATCAGAGTTTAGAAATTCTAATGCTCTTCTATGTATTTAGAAATTCTCTCTGTTGATTTTTCACATGCAAAAGAAAAAACCAGGCATGAGAGAGTCACTTGACTCCATTGCATTTTGAGTAGGAAAAATGGGCAACAGGATAATGAACTTGAAAGATTCATACCTGAAATGAACTTCAAAGATTAACAAGTAAAATGTTCAAAGGAAGTGTTTATTTTCAAATTAGTTCATGTCTCTGCTAAAGACATGGCAAGCAGACATATATTAATTTCTTTAATGCAAATACCTTGACACTTTGACAGCCAGAGAACCCAGTCATTCCTAATGAAGGCACAGATCAGTACCTCTTCATCATTTAGTACTTCAAAACTTTTATCTGCAGTCAAAGAACATATTCCTAACTAGAAAACTTAATGAAGAATAAATGCTTTCCCAATGAGATCTAAGACAGTACTGTGAAATTTGTCTTGAGAAAATGTAGAAAAGTGCTCCAAATGTGAATAAATTTGTGAATTAAAATATGTCAGAAAAGGTGCTTTTATCACATCATATGTCCATCTTAAACAGCACATATTGAACAAACATCAGCACTCCTCTTTATCTTCAGGTGTGACAGTGTAGTATTAACTCTTAGTCTTGGCATCATGTTGTCCTTAATATGGAGAGAACTTTTGGGTAATTACAGTTGTGCCATCCTTCCATGCTCCTTGCCTTTGTGTGGTAATGTGCTCATGGTTGTGCCTGCACTCCCATCTACTGGTAAAATTAATTGTCACTATGATCATGGTACATAAATATGGAAAAGAAGGTGGATCCTGTAAGAGTAAAGCAAGAAAAATGACAATTTGTCTCATTATAAACTTTACTGCTTACAGTTTCTGTAGAAGCCAACAGTTCCTAGACAATTTGTGTTTTCACAGTGAGTGGTATCTTACGAGGTATTTTGGTGCTTTCCAGGGCTGTGACCAGCAGATTTTTCTTGGAAGTAGGACTTATTCTGGAAGTAATATCCCAAGTACTGTGAATTCTCAGAAGATCAGTATTGATAATCTTTTGCTTTCAGTCATTCACACTGGACTTGTCGACTTATTCCTGAGGACTGTAGTCATTCCCTATGCACCACTGACAAAAAAGAGTTGCAAATGCAACCAGAAGCTTACATGTAGAACATACTGTGTTGTTTTTTCTTTTTTTTTGTTTCAGGATAGAAAGGAGGGTTTAGCTGTACTAATAATTAAATTCCCATTACAAATTTAAATGTCTGGACTTCAAACTAGTTTCTTATATCTAGGATGGGAAAGCTTTTATTAGTTGTAAATGAAAGAAAACTAATTAGTGTAATTTGTGCACTATACGCTCATGCAGTCAAACTCTTTTAATACCAATTAAACATGTTAAAACAAAATGCTTTGTCAAATTAAAGATTAATCTGTTGAGAGAGAAATAGACAAATTTAGCTCAGTTCCCGATTAGACTTCTGGGTTTATCCTAACATATTTTTACTTTTAACTTTGTTTGTAATTGTCAAATATCATCTGCAACAATCCCAGTTGTAACAAAGGCATCTTCAAATTAAGGCACAGGTTTCTTTGTAGTCATCACTACAGATTAACAAAACAATAGTAAAACAATAGTAAATAAGATGCCTTGCAGTCAGTGCATCCATTTTATCCAGAAGGGCAAGCAGCCCTAGTATTAAGAGCCATTCCCTTGGGAGAAGAGTCTTTGATTCAGTGATTATGTTCAATATAGTAAGACTGAATTACTTTAATCACTAAATAAATTACCAGAGTTAGAGTTATAATGAAAATTCAAGGTTGAAAATAAGAAGCTGGAATAGCAAAGAAAAAATCTAAGTGAAATTAAAGCAAAAGAGAGCAATATTAGAGGTGTGTTTGAAAAGGACTAGCTGCCCTGGCTAAGGCTTACAGTCACGACATGTGATTTGGTGCCGTGTTTCATCTCTGGAAAGAGATTCTAGCAGGTTCACCAATGAATGTTTGACCCTTCTAAGACAACAGATAAAGCTGAATGCTTTAAATCAGATGCAAGCTGCTAGAGAAATCCATGCTAGTATACAGAATATTTGTGAAGAAGATGAATGTTCAATTTCCTGCAGTGTAATTGTTTAAATATTTTTTGTGTTGGTGTTATGCTTTCCCACATACTCGCTTATGTGACCGTCATACTTTATACAATAATTTATCAGTGAATATTGAAATGAACAAAAAGGCTAATAAGTAAAAAAAAAATTGTAAAAGTTGTCATTTATTTAAATGACAATGGTGTTAATTGGGAGGTCTGGAATTAATCCAGTTCTGAAGAGTGGCAACATTACATTACATTTTTTCCCCTTGTTTTTTGTCTTTTGAGATCTGACAGTACACAACAGTGACTCATATATCAGGAAGACTTATGCTCTTTTCAAGTAGGTAAAAAAAAAGAATAAGCTTTGTGAATAAAATTAATGAGAATAAAATTAATGTGAACATTGATGAAGTAAGCTGGGTGAATGCAAACATATGTAAGTGACTTATAATTACACTTGAGCACTCTACCCTTTGCCTCTACCATCCTACAAAAATTCTCACATAAAGTCACTGCAGTGTGACTGGTGATGAGGATGTCCCAAAGGGAGAAACATGTCAGCCACTAGACTAACTGTATTTTTTTTTTCCACCTTCACTACTCTGATGCAAGTCGTGAACAATATTCATTTTGATGTCATTGCAATATTTTATGCTCTATCATTTTCCCCTTGCAGTGTAACCACTCGGTTTATATTTCCTGAATTTGTCAAAGACCAGGCTACAGCTACAGAAGTAAAGCTGAAACTGCATCTTTTTCTAGCAGATATAATCTCCTCTGCTGCTATGGGAAAAAAAATCCAAAGCTGTTACACTGGAGATTTTTGTTTGGCTTTTTTTCTGGGTGGTTTTTTTTTTGTTTGGTTTTTTT
>VWZU01017909.1:1388820-1473531 GCA_013397095.1 Sterrhoptilus dennistouni | reverse complement strand
TTTTTTTTTTTTTTAGTTTTGCTTTATGGATTTTTCTATGTCTCAGTTAAAGTTCTGGTCACATTGTTTCTTTAATCCTTTCTTCCTCCATGGAAATGAATTGCATGGGTTTTCTTCAATTAATGAGGACTGGATTTATTTTATATCAAGAAAGATGTGTTGCATTGCAGAGCAGTACTGAACATGTGGCATTACCATAATTTCCTAAATTTTTTTTGGCATTCTTAGATCTAAGATATTACAGAGGGAATTTGATGCTTATCATCTTCATTTGTAAAAGTCCAGAGGAGATATGGGAGGAGAAATAGGGGGATCAAGTAAAACAGAGAAGTGGATTCACATTTGCCATCTACCTCACAGAGTTTACATGGGGCCAGGGAAATAATATGAAAGAAATCTGTTGATACTTCATGATGATTCTGAAGACAAGTCTCCAGAGACACAGATTTCTGGTGCAGAATGTCTGAATTTTAGGTGCTGAGCCATGAGGGAGGATGAAGGACACTGTGGAGGCACCACATCACACTGGAAAATGGAAATAATATCTGCTAACAGATGTGTTCAAGGCCAGTCTGGATGGGGCCCTGAGCAGCCTGGTCTAGTGGAAGGTGTCCCTACCCGGGGCAGAGAGGTTAGAACTAGATGATCTTTAAGGTCCCTTCCAAACCAAAGTATTCTAGGTTTCTATGAGTCTGTGTTTTTACTGGATGGAAGAACTCTATTACTTCTATTTGCTCCAATGATTCAGACAAATCCATTCAGTTCCTTAGGTGATGCAGAGCCAAAGTTCGGGGACTTATTTTGAGATCTCTTACTGTTGAAACCATAATTAATTTTTCCCATCAGATCTGCATTCCTTGCAGACAGCCACCAAGACACAAGGAAATCTAAGAAGACTCTTGGACTGTTCTTGTTTCTTCTAACCACTGTTTTAACTTTCTTTTCAATATACAACACTCATATTTTATTGTTTAAATTGCCAGCTAACCTCAGAGGAGGGAGACAGTTTTAGGCAGCACCATTCTGAGCTTGGAGTATCTCTCTGAATGCCTTAGAATGTCAGGAGGTGAAATGGTGACCGTGCTGGGCACAGTGAGAGCCATTATCGTGCAGCAGTGGAGGAGCAAATACACATGCTCATCTGTAAATCTTTAGACTGGTGACAGTCTAAACTCAGTGCTGAATGGTCAAAGCATCACAGTATTCATACTAGAAAAAGAGATGGACCTAACCTTTGCAGACAATCTTATCTTTTGTAAGATGATCAGGGAAACATGAACATCTGTGCTGGGAAAAAAAAAAAACATCATTTTTGCAATCTGTGCTGGTAGATTACTTGTAGTTAGAATGAATAATAGCAGGATGCTGAGTGACCACGTCATAGCCTTGGTGAGGTGTGTCTGTTTTATGTTCTTGTTTTTATTGCTTTGCTCAAAATATAGTAGGCAAAATAATTGAATTTGTTTGATATCACTGAGTCTGAAATACTACTTTAGCTGTTTATTTACTTCATTTTTTAAACATAGTAATGTGAAACAGAATGAAAGGATTTTAGAAAGAAGTGCATCTATCTCATTTTGTTTTGCATGTTCCAGCCATTTGATGCTGGAGCAAATTATCCAACCCATCCTCCCCTATGTCTTTGCAGAAGAGGATGTAGAGCTGAGTTGGGCTCGTAAAATAATAATATAGTTCATGTTCGTGTGTGGGTGGATCAAAATAAATACTTTTCTTTTTCTTCTTGGATGATTTTGTTCTGGAAAATGTCAGACCTAATATGATATTCTGATCTATGTGACTCCCATATAAACTTGAGATTATTCCAGAGAAGCTATTAAGGTTGACATAGAGTCCTCTGAGATCATAATTTGGCTCATCTTGAGGTGTTGGGTTTTTCCTGCTCCAAATTCATATGGGTGTCATTGACTTACGCAAGATATCTTGTGATTTCTCCTTTAACATAAAATAGAACCTCACAGATATTTTTAGTGGAATATTGCTCTTAATCATTTGCTTAATCTTAATCAAGCTCTTAATCAGTTGCTTATGGCCTCCATGCCAAAGGAAGTTTACTAGCAGAAAGATGAGTGGAAGAGCTGCCAAAACTCTTAATGTGGTCTGACTATTCGGTTTTATACAGTCAAATCCCATACTTGCTATGCTTTGCCTACAAAAATTCTTTTCCCCCAATTTTTCTACAGCAACTAGTTACAATCACAGAAAGTTAATTTATGTCTGTACAGGAGGCTGAGGTCAACCACAAAAGCAGCTTTAGCAAACTTGTGGACACATCTCAAATATACACTAGATCCGATGCCAGGTGTGCTGGGTAAGGTTCAGGCATAAAACAGCATTAGTTGGCCTGGGTTACATCTGGGACATTGAACCTACATATTCATGCACACTCATATGTGTACGCATGATTGCCCGCCATGGGCCTGGATTTTAATATTTAAAATCTGGCAACCATGCTGAGCATCTTCATTTATTGATTGTCCCACTTGTTTCCATCTGGAAGAGACCCGGGAGGGTAAATGGAATGAAAAAACCTTTTTCTAATAGAAAGCTAAAAAAATTATTGATAATGTTCCATCAAGAAAATTTGCATTGAAAATCTATTTTCACTTTTGTTTTGCTAGTAAACCAAATATTTAATTGGCTTTGATCTCCTCTCTCTCTTTTTTTTTTTCTTTTAATTGTCCCAGGAATAATTATGCTGAAAAGAAAAAGAGCTTGAAATCTTACATTGTTTCTAGCATGTCTAATTTTTTGTTCAAAACAAACAGGAACGTTACCGTGAAAAAAAATTGTCAGCCTTGATTTTCTGTGGAAAATATTTTTCCCCAGAAATAATATGGAATTTAAACAGAAAGTTTCCAAATTATTAACAGAAACATGTACCATCACTCCTAATTTCAAAAGAGATGAAACTGGTTTTTCTTCATGTTTCTTGGTTTTGTGCTCACCCTTTTTCTTTCTCTTACTCTTTCTTTCTCCCTCTCCTGTGTTATTTGATGTCCAGGGATGAGGATAAAAACACCCCACCAACAAACACGCATAGCCACAAAGCATCAAAAGGCTTTGTAAAGGAATATCAAGAAATTCAAATATGGAAAACAAGTTGAAAATATTTTTATTCTTTGTGGTGATATTTCATCCAGCATTTGGGGAAAGCAGAATTTTATTGGTTTGTTTGTAGACTCTGCCTGTTTATTTCTCATTTGGCCCATAGGCCAAATTTATTATGTACACCTTGGGTTTGACGATGAAGTAGCCCAACTCAACTGAAATAAAATTCTGTTTAACTTAAAATACTTTAAACAATAAATAGCACAATATAATAATCTCTTCAATATTGCACAGTGTACTAGCTTGCTATTAATATATTTTTAGTACTATTTTTGTTAATCTTTGGTTATGCGATACTTTGGGGGGAACAGTAAGACTCCAACTGACCAACCTGATTTATTTTCTTTTTCATTAGATTCTTCTTTCCATATTAAACTGTCTATTTGTCTACTGCTTTTAGCTCCAAATAAGCATTGAAAATTTTAATTTATTTAGCACTATATATGTATTTTTTCCTAGCAGTTCAAGTGAAGAAGACAGGTGGCAGTCTCTCCATAATTTATACTTGTTTTTCAGCCATTCCTGCTGCTCTGTAAAAACGGATTTGCAGATAATCCATACTGGAGTCAGATATTTGCAATTTAGGAAGAGAATAGAAGAAAAGAAACTATACATAAACATTGAAAGTAAACAGCAGTATACCGACTTTTGGAGTAGCTCACCACCACTGCTACAAATGCTGTGAAATATCCATTGTATCAAAGTTTTGGACAAAACTGTTACTAAAACTATATAATAGAAAATATAAAGGATAATTGATGTTTCTGGTTTCTTGATGATCATAAATTTAATATTTCAGCACTCAACTGTGCTTGAAATAGGTGGATTTTTTTTCTGTTATCATTTTATATCATTGTAATTGTTTTTGACAATATACTATCATCCAACCTATTCACAATAATGTGAGAAGTATCCTGATAGATGAAGTCTATTTCATGCCATCCAGGAATGCAGATCAGCTCTGGAATGGACTGTTTAAATGTTTATAGGTCAGCTGAAAGCTATTAAAGGAATTGCTGGATAAATCTTTTAAAAGTCTGTTTTCATTTATTTACAATATGAGCAAACTTTAATTAGTGAGACTATTTTTCTCTGTTGGGGAAAAAAAATGTACTTCAATAATTGATAAAGAATGAATACTCCTACAGATATTTTCAATCCAAGTGGTTCAGCAGCTTTCCAGAAAAGGGTTTTTTCTCTCTCTAGCATTAGAAGAAAGTCTCTTACTTTCATAAATGGCAGTGACCTTATCCTGAGAAATAAAGGCAGCGTTTGAGACTCGGACTGACCATTGCTAAATGTACATCTGCTGAGATTTGATGAAATAAGAAATATCTGAAAAAACTTGTATTAGGCACAGATTTAGGTTCAGACAAACACTGTGGATGGGATATAACCTTTTAAAAGCCTGTCTGTATCTCATCAATCGGTTTATTTCCATTTTCCATTCTCACTACGATAGATCTGGGCCAGATGTCAGCCATGGGATGGAGGGAAGAGAAAATGTTCCCAGTGTCAAACATCTGTCTAGCTTTCACTTGGAGAGGAAGTTCAGTGTTACTGCCCCCTCTCACATTTTCAATATATAAATCTTGGAAGCCTGATTGTGAAGATTTTGGAACTGATACTGTGTTTAGAAAACATAGGATGAAATCTACATAAGCATTTTGATAGCAGAGTTTGGTTCCCCATTCTCCTGTCTTGCTTTGAAGCTGAACTGCATAATTTTCCTCATTAACATTTTTACCTTGTTTCTTTTTTTTTTTTTTTTTTAAGCTAACTTTCTAGAATGAAAGAGATCACATCATATTTCAAAGCCTTTACTGTGACATTAAACCTTTGAACTACTGTTAAGGAAATTATTTCCCTATGGCTAAATATCTGAAAGGTTATTAAAAATTTAATTTCACAAATGGTACCTAGACTAAAAAATAATAATATCTAAACACTACTTAAAACCTTGATTGCCTAATCTTATAAATCCCATTGCTCCTTACTTTTAAATAAAGCAGAAATTACTATTAAAAATACAGAAATTTAATTCTCATAACAGGATTTCAGAAGAAGCATGGAGATGCTAGATCCTATGTCTTTTATGTTGGTTGAAACTGCACACGTATTGTATCTGTGACTGATACACAAGAGTCAGTTTTAAATTTCAGTTCTTTTAAAATGGTTATAAAGAAAGTGTATTTCACCTTTAGGGCACGAACCCACATAGGAGGCCATTAGTGGGAATACCTGAATAATTCTGAGAAGGGTATATAGGTGTTTCATAAAATGACAGAATGGTTTGGAATGGAAGGTACCTTAAAAGTTCATCTAGTTCCAGCTACCCTGCCATGGGAAGGGGCACCTTCTTGCTGGTTATATGATCCCAGTACTAATTTGAAAGAGATTCATGTTAGGAGTGTAGTGTCCCTTGACTTGCCTCAGAGACAGTAACTTCCCAGTCATTATCTGTAGACTTTTCCTGCTCTCTCTGACATTAGAAAAACACCAAAAAAGGCCCCTAGATTCTAGACTTCTAACTTTTTCAATTCAGCGAAGTACTTTCAGCATAAGTCACTAAGTTCTGTCTTCTAAACCCATTCTGCTATCCTATCAGGACTTTTAAATATTGCTCTTAATCATATACTTAAAATCTTCTCTGTTTTCAGCAATTTACTTTAATGGATGTCACCTTTGGTTTATGGCATCAGGTTTAGTGTGGCTTTCAGGATTTTTTCATTATCCAAGATTTTTTTCCTTGTGATTTTCTCTGGATTTTAGCATTATTCTCACTGCAGAGTCATCTGTACTCCATCTCTTCATGTAGCACTTGTGAGTTTTTTCTAAAACAACAAACCAAGAAGTGTTGACCTTCCCCAGAAGCAATGTGATCAGACATCCTTAATGTGAGGCATGCCTCTTCGCTTGTCTCTTTCTATCCTTCTTTTTTCCTAATATTTTTTTTCCTATAATAGCTACACTTTAACAGTGTGCTACACTGTGTGCTAGGTGACTTCATACCCTTTTAAAGCCATATAGTATGAACAAGCCTCAAGTGCTCTGGATAAGGACAGTGGGTCTCTTCAGTAGATGTGCTCTTGTGGCCACAAAGGTTCTGCATGTCAGTTTATTCCTGTCTTTTTTAACAACCTGAAGCATGCAAAACAACCTTTTTAAACAACCTGCACCAAGCTGGAGGGAGTAAGCAGTGTTCTGGAGGTCTGTCATCCAATGGTGCCTCTACACTTAGGCAGAAACCCCCGGAAATTCAGCAAAGGCAAATGAAGAGTCACACATCTGCCACACAAGTTAGGAACTGACTGGGGAAAAAAAATAACCTTTGTAGAGGAGAACCAGGCACTTGTAGTGGGGAATCCACCAGCCATCAGTGGACTGCCACAGCAGGGAAGGCCAACAGAACCATGGGCTACCTTAATAAGAGTAAATCCATCAGGGAAAATGTCTGTGTCCCACCATTCAGACTTCTGAGAGGACATCTCACAAAGTATGTTCAGATTGCGGATTTTCAGTACAGTGGTGATATTGGACAATGTAACCTCCAAAGTTTCTTTCAACCTAGATTACACCTTGATTCTATGACTCTGTTTCATCTCCATCCTACCAAAGTGTACCAGGAGATTTGACAGGTACAGTAGGTGAACTAAGCGACTGAAAATTATTACTTATTCTTAACAGTTGTTGTTATACTGTACTTATACACTTTAGGTACAAAGAAACAAGTTATTTGTTCTTTCGTTAGTTTTTTTTTTTCCTAGTGAACTTCAGATTAGTTCACACTAAACTTCTCAAACTTAATGAAAACTTTACCTATTATAATTACTAATACACTGTATTTCCTGTCAAATCTTTGTAGTAAAATAAAATAATTGGTAGAAGCTTGGAGATGAAACTATTCTTTCCAATGTGATTTTGACACTTCAGAGATTAAACACCACAAGAATAAATTAATGAGTAAGTTGATAGGAATAAAAAGAATAAATTAATGAATAAAGGTATTAGAACAATAAGGCCCACACAGAAGCATATACATATAACACAAAAAGAAACATTTAAAATTACAACACACATACATTTCTACTCTGCTGTTCTTACTCTTGTTTTAAATCTAAATCCAAAATCCACGGACGAACTAAAACCCCACTTATATGTAATATATTATAATCTCGTATGTTATATATATTTAGCCAAAACTAGTGATTTTTTCTCTTTTAAAATCAATTTTTCTATGACTGAGTGGAAATACCTATGGTTTGATGCACAGTGTGGCATTCTATGTATGCTTAATCATTTTGTCTGTCTGCACTGGGGTTTGCATAACAGCTTGTCCAGCAAATTATCAAGCTTCATGAAGAGAGAGCAAATTTGTCAAGATTTATATTCCATATCTTCTGATTTATTTTTTTACACACAAATGTAAGGAAGGTAGATTTCAATAAAAAATTATGAATGCTAGAAACACATTTTCTGTTTTCCAGGATTCCATGGCTATTCTGAATATTGATAGGCAGAGATAATCACTGTAATTAAATAAACGTAGTGTGATGTTGGTGTCTGAACATTTTGAATAATATTAACAAAGGCCTGAATTTTTAGCATGGTTATTAAATTAATTTACTTTTCTGAAGTCATACATAGGGATTTTGTTTTGTTATTTTTGTGTTCTTGCATGAATGGTAATTTTTTACCTGATCCAAATGGACTATATAGACTCTGTAAGGAAACCTTAGAAGGATGCTATATTTTGCCTCTGTATAATTTTATATAATTTTTCTGGTTCACAAAAGTAAAGACATGTGTGTGACACATAAACATAAAGTTATATTAACTTTGGCTTGATATGCTATTTGAAAAAAATTCTTTGATTATCTTTAAGGATGGCAACTTGTCAGAACAGAAAGGCCAAGAATGAGACCATGTGAGAATATTAACTGACATAAGTTTACTTCTGTGGCTTTACTAATTGGCTTTTTTTGCCAATTAGTGTGTGTAAATACTACTTTCTTGAGAAACTAGAAGAATGAGAGACAAATCCACAGATCTGTCACTCATGAAACGAATAAACTCACACAAATAAACACCTCTTGGAGAAGATAGGACTGCTCCCTGAGAGTAATGTTACTTTTAGTAAATCTGAGGAGATGCAGGATTAATAGTTCAAAGGTCAAGATTTGCCCTAGAACAGGTAACTTTTTCAGAAAAAATTACAAGATTTTCCCCTATCATGTTGAATTTGGCAGCACTCAGGATATCAGTCAAACTGCTCTTTTCATATGCACTAACAATGCTCAGGCTGTGAAAAAGTCTTACAAATATCTGTTCTGATTAATTCATTAAGAGCCTAAATGTCCTACTTGAGCTCCTCTGAAGTAAGCCTGTACCTTTATTTAAGGTTGATTGTATCTTCTTGAAAGATTTATAGCCATTGACATTATTAAACAGGGAGTCCCAGGTGCTATTTTCTTGTCAAAAAATGTGTATCCTTTCTTTTATACGTATGTGTTCAACTTTACTTTCCAACTACTAGATATTGCCAGTACTTTTTTTTCCTCATGAAGTAGACTGAAAGAGAGTTGATTGTATATTAGAAAGAAATTCTTTACAGTGAGGCTGGTGAGGCACTTGAACAAGTTGCCCAGGAAAGCTGCGGCAGCTCCATCCCTGGAAGTGTTCATCCAAGCTCGATGCAGTTTAAGAAGCCTGGTCTAGCGGAAGGTGCCCCTGCTCCTGGGGGAGAGTTTGGAATTACATAATCTTGAAGATCCCTTTCAACCTAAACCATTCTAGGGTTCTATAAAAGAACAATCAGCTGTCAGAAACCTCTTTATTGTAGAGGTGTGTTAGCAGACGACACAGTACTAGGTAGATAGAGTTTAACTATTAAATTAAGCGTTTAGTTTCTCATTTTGTGTTCACCAGTCCATAGGGTTGTGTGTTGTTCTTTTTTATTTTTTTTTACAAACCTTTTAAAATGTTTATCACTCTCATTTATATTGTAGAACTTAGCAAATTAAACAAAGTCTATTTTTTTTAAGTCTTCTGACTGTTTGCACTCCCTACATATGAGGATGCTGGGATCTTCATTAGTTTGAGAATGTGACTAATATGAATTCCTTATAAATAATCAATTTTCTATATGCCTTACAAGTGCACTATATTGAAATAAGACACACTTTCCATGCTTTAATTACTTTTTCATCTAAAAATTTTGCCAACCATTATTTTCTCTTTTATTACACACAATTTCTAAATTTAATGACTGACACAAAGCTGAGACCAACCTCTGAGATAATCTGCTTAAAACATTCTCATTGCCTTGTGGTTCCCCATTTTAACTGACATTCTGAAATCTAATGATTTTTTCCACTTGATTTTGTATGTTGCCATTTCTATGATTTAATTTTATATTAAGTTTCATTCAAATATCCTGTAAGATTCTATGCAGCATTTCATGTACAGACAAAACTTTCACTCTTATAAAAGGCAAAAATACTGTTTGACAGAATGTAACATCCTAAAACCATTTATGCAACTTTGATTTCATTATCAATATGAGTTTTTACTGTTGACATACTACATTGTTTTATATGACCATACATACCACTCTATTGAAACTAAGCAACATGATGAATCCTTATTTATCTTTTTCTTAGATACTGCCGTAATACTAGCTAATTTCTGGTTCTCTCAGATCTTTCAGTATTGTCACACTACTCATTAAAATTCAGCCCCACAGATTCAGAGATTTTGATTTGTCAGAAAATTTGTGATTGTTCAATGGAGATATTTGAATTGATTAAATTGAAAACATTTAGTAGCTTCTCTTTAGTATGTATCCTGATTATTAATGGAGAAGAAATATTTCTTTTTCAGTAAGAAATATACATCCTGGTCCTTTCTAAGCCTGCCTTTAGAAATCCTGTTAACAAGCATGTTTTTTCTTTTCCTTTGAATGTTCTTTTATTGCTGACTCTTAAACGTGTGTGACAGTTTGAGTGCTTGCTGGAGGAAGAATAATTTGGGATCTGATTCATTCTCTATTGTACCTATTTTAATTAATGTTGTAGATTTGGAAATTTGGAAATCAGATTAGAATTTGATCATGAAAACTGCTTTGGAGTTTACAGAACACAATAGAAACTCCTTTCTTGGAATAGATGGACTTCAGAATGAAAAATACATGTATGGCAAAGAGAGGTTATGAGATCTGTGGAATAATTAGCACCAGTTTGAGGTGCAGAAGGTGAAGAGATAGGAATAACAGACAAGACTGGTAACACTGTAATCTCTGTGAAACGAGTCTAATTACGTAACATTTTGATATCCTGTATGATGGAATTTGATGAGCAGGAAATTGCCTCCAATGCATTGTCATCTGCTGAATACTTGTCTTGTTTTCTATCTGGGCAGCAAGGAGAAGTAAAGGAGAAGAGATGGGTGACATCTAAACTTTATCTGTAGAAACAAAATAGTTCCCTAATCTTCTTTTCTAATCTGCAATTAGTGTTTTTAATAGAATTGAAATTACTTCAGAAAAAAACAGAAATTAATACAGAGAAAGATATTAACTAAAATGCTACAGTTCAAAACTTTTTTTTTTTTTTTTTAATTAGCGACAGTTCTAAGTGTTTTATTTTCTGAAGCCTAAACAGGTAATTCAAGGGATTAGAGAACTCGATAAAAAGTTGGCTTCTTGCTTGTTTGGGAGCAATCAGCTTCTGTAAAAGGTCTTTTGCAAATTAGCAGTATCAGAAAATAAAATCCATACCAGGGTGACCTCCAAGCTTCAGTTTCTATTTTATCAAGAAGAAAAATATTCTATCCCAATTTAAGAAAAACATTCAGAAGATTTCATGCCAGAATAATGTCATCGTGCTGAGTCTGCAGAGAATTTGGAATGTCATCTTAGAGAGCTTGGACTGGAGAGTCTGCTGGACTGGATTGTCTGCTGAAGTTATAAATACTGGAAAGACGATTCCAAAAGTAATGAGAGGAAAAGAGGGTATTTACTAGTCTTCCAACGCATCTATATTGACTGCTGTAATGTTCAAGCTGTTGACATCATCATGTCCAAACACAGAAAAAAATTTCTTTCCTTCTTCAAACCTCCTACCATTTCTCTGGATATGGACATTCTTAGCTAAAAATAAGTTTGGTGTCCCAGACTTCACAGCACAACCATAATCTTCCTGTGTCTGAGAATGCACCAAACCTCAACGGGGACTATTTCAAGCTCAAATTTTATATCAATTACATTAAATCTACTTTTTCCTACAGAAACACACTTACATGAATGTTGCTTCGCGTATCTGTCTCTCAGGCCAGCCCAGCGTTTGGCTGGACCACCCTGCTAGCTCTGACACGCTTCAACAGGACCTTTGCGTGGGTCTTGGCTCCGCAGCACCTTTGCCTTCGCTGTCACGGCCGTGGTTCGAAAGAGGGGACACTCTCGAGGCTCGAGGAACAAAGGTTTTATTTGGGGATCACAGGGGCAGTCCCTGGTCCCAGGCCTGTGCCTCAGGAGAGTGACCCAGGACCTGGTCAGCAGGGGGTTTTTGTTCAACAGAAGTCTCAGGGGTGGGTACAAGTTGCAAAACCAATGAAACAAAGCAAGGTGGCTAATGCCAACTGAAATACACGAACATCAACAAATCAGGTAAATTGGGGTGGGGACCCTAGGGGATCCACCAACCACTGTCCGACACCTCTCAGAAGGTTTCGGGCCTGGGAGATTGATGGACAGGAGGGGGGAGAAGATACATTGGGATGGGGGAAAAGACAATGGGGAAATCAGTCTCCAGGCAGAGACTTAGGTTGTCTTGGAAACTCTTATCAACTTCTGATAAGAACATTCTAAGACAGAGGCTCTTATCTAGCTAGGGTTAAAGTCCAATCCATACTAAACTTATAACTAAAAACCTATAAAACAATTCCAGCATCCCCACACATGAAATTCTCACAACTTCAAGCATCCACTCTTTGAAAACTGGGGTTTTTTAATCAAAACCTCCTAGAGGAGGAATTTTTTAAAAAATATTTGTTTGTAGTTTCCAACATTTTTCCTAGAAATATTTTCTTGTGAGTCTCCATTAAAACTCTCTTATCCATTCATCACAATCATTGTACTTAAATTGAGCTTCTCTGAGGTCTTGCAAACTAGTTAATGTTTGTTTCAGTTTTTGAGATCCCATGATGGGAAGTATTGTACATCAGAGCAGCACTGCTTGATAGACTGAGTTTAAGGGACATGAGGCAGATAAGAAAATGCAATTGGAGTACCTGGTGAATTGTACACACTGGAAAAATTATTAGATAGTGAAGATTTCATTCCAAGGAATTCTCATTATTTCAAAATATTTCAAACTGGACTGAGCAGTGTTTGAAACAAACTCTCACTGGAAACAGGATGATTATGTGATGGAATATGTTGTTAGGTAAGTGAGAATTGGTACCTCTTAACAGATGTGTCTCTGGGTTTTTTCTGCTGACCACGGTTAAACCACATCAGGATTAAACTAGCAGATTTGAGTGAACCTTCACAGCTGCATTTTCATTCCTCCAATTAACAAAAAAAACCCAAAACCAAACCAAAACCAAACAAACAAACAAAAAACCCCAGAAAAATCAAAAAACATACCGAAACAACCAATCAACCATACCAAACCAAACTAAGCCAAACCAAACAAACAAATCAGGAAAAGACAATAAGCTTGTCCACAGCCTCTCTCTTTTAAAATACTTGGAGCTCTCTTGCTGTTTTCAGAGTAGAGACAGAAAAGAAGGTTTGCATCTGTAATTTTTTCAGCATTCTATTGGCACCATAGTGTCATTGAGATTTCCAGTATTAATCCTGAAAGAAATGCACTTTCACAGAATGTTAATTTTCTCATACATGGATCTGAAAGCATCCTTAGTATGGTGTTGATTGCCTACAGGTAGAGCAAATTTAGCGACGAAAACCAGCAATCTTGCTATGTCCTCATTAAGATTGACAATCATCAACCTATACGCCTATCAATCATGAGAGTATTCTTGGAAGCCTGTGACATTTGATCCTTCTGCTGTTTTTTAGGAATAAAATAAAAAGAAAAGTTTGATATAGATTGTGAACAATGCTTCTCTTCTCTTCTCTTCTCTTCTCTTCTCTTCTCGTCTCTTCTCTTCTCTTCTCTTCTCTTCTCTTCTCTTCTCTTCTCTTCTCTTCTCTTCTCTTCTCTTCTCTTCTCTTCTCTCTCTTCTCTTCTCTTTCCCTTTCTCCCTTTCTCCCTTTCTCACTTTCTCCCAATCTTCTTCCTAAGGTAAATGAAGTGACTTGAACAGAACTGTGTTTCACAGTGTATCAGCACAAAATTTTGGAACTCAGAAACGGAAACAAACAAACTTTCTAGATATCAATACATGTCAAATACTGAAAAAAGAACCAAAACAAAAAAAGGAGATGGCATCAGTAGGGGCTTCTAAGACTGCTTTTATAATCTTCGCCTTTAATTATTAGACTAATACATGTTGGTCATCACACTATCAGGGAGCAATATCATATGCAGCGTCATGTGTAGGTTTGTCTAAATGGTAACTCTGTTCATTCCACATACAACAACTGATCAAATAACTCAACAGCAATCACTCTGGACCCCAGAATCATTCTCAGCCCTCCCAGATCCAAATCAGATGCACCATGCCAAGGATTTCTTCTGTTTATCTAAGGAGGCTGAAAAAGAAAGCATGAGGTTTATCTTGGGGCCCCCTAGTTCTACATCGTTATGGCTTCACATTATTCTTGTAGCCAACATATTAATTTAGAACATTTGAATTGTAGACCAACTTTTGTCTTGTACTTCATTTTAGATGAGAAATCAAATTTACAAATTTGAAATCAAAATTAAAAATTTACAAATTTCAGATGAATTCCTGAAATAAATCTACCTATCTCGATTCTGTCTGTTGAATGCCTATTGAATATTTTTCAGAGAAAACGTGTGATAAAAACCCTTAGGAACTGTGCACTATATGTGGAAAAACATTCTTCCCTTAGAATGTATATTTAGACACGCTGCTTTGTTGCCTATATTAAAGCTCCTCATTAAGCAGGCAGAAGCAATCAGGCTCTTGAGCAACCTAGCTGATGAAGAGTTTTATAATTTATATACCATAATTATATGTAAGATATCATGTCAGGGTTTACCTTGAACATAGGAGAAGGATCATGGTTTAGTAAATGGATAATAAGGCAATAAGCCTTGTAATTTGTTAGCTGAGACTTGTGCGTAGGGTGCATAGCAAAGGATGTGTTAGCATCAACTGCTCTGATGAGATGGCTATGAAATCAAGCTGTGCTGACACCAAACAATTTTAGATACTTCCAAGGCCAAGCTCTGATAATGATACTTGGGTGACCCTCAAACCCTCATTAACGTTTTTGTGATGTAAACGGAATGCTTAGCCAGTATATTATACCCTAATATATTCTGTATATATCCATAAATGAATATGTATGGTTTGAAATTGTTTTCCTAACAACTTGTTTCTGCCAACCCAAGGGATTTTGAGCATGGGAAATTGTTCAAGGTTTTATGTTGTTCAAGAAATGCTTCCCTGACTTCAGCAAACAGGAAGGTGAAGCCTTATATCTTGTTTAAGTTTACTGTGCAAGCATGCAGTATATTGTACAGTATTTACCAAAAAATTCTGTGTATTTTTTAAAGGGACAGACACAAAAAGGATGTGCCACGAACACACCTTTATTAACAGGTGATTTAGGGCACTTCTGTTTCTCATGAAAATTTTCTTTTACGGTCTTGTTTCAAATAATCTCTCTAATTTTCATATTCTTTTCCACATGTCATTGTTGTATTAATTCTTATTCAATTAGCAACAGCTTATTTCTCTTGATTCCTCTAAATATAAATATACTATTCTTAAATATTCTTCTTGATGTTAATCCTTTCAGAACAATATTTCCAGCTTTTTCTTTCTTACACAAGAAACCCAGAATTCTTTCTGGTTTTGTTTCTTGTTTTTTTTGTTTTTTTTTTTTTTAGTTATTTTCCCTTGGTGTCTATTTATTTATTTATTTTTAATGTAATCAGAATGTTCTCTTACTTACATTCTCTCCTCAAACTGCATATATTAAATGCTTCAAATAGCATAAGCCTCAATACAATAGTAAGAACTAATGACAATTAGGTTTTTTAGACCTTGCTTTTACCCTTCCCCAAAATATTTTTTTTCCCCAAAGATTTTTGGCTAGAGTCTTGAATTCTGTGTTCTATTTTCACCCTTTTATTTTGAGGGCAGATAGCTTGTTTGAGATCCAATTGTCAGGACATTCCTGTATCCTTCTGTTGCATTACTGACTTAAAGTGGATATGTCTCCATGACAGTAAATCAATCAGGTCTCTAAAGTTAGATGGGATTCCAGCCCCCAAAGCTCACCCTAGATGAGGAGCTAGGAATAAGAACCGTACTGAAATGCAATAACTTTGAATATTTTTCTGGTCAGACTAGTGAGACATATAGTAATAATAAACCACATTATAGACACATGAAATATTTACAGAATTTATGAACACCTCAAAAATGTTGTCCACACGTTTTATTCACTGGAAAAAGTCATGTCTGTGCTTCTACCTAATTCCAATGAGCAGATAAACAGGAGAGGAGGCTATTTCATTTGACAGTGCTATTATCATTTAATATTTTCAATATTTCAGTTTAAATATGATTTATTTTTCAAATCTGGACAAATATGCCTTTTTAATGGAAACATTACGGTACCAAAAGTAAGGCTGACTGGTTTGTGCTGCGTAAAATTTTTGATTTGACTGAAAATGAAAAACATGCTTTGAATTATTACACTAGATTTTTTAAATTTACATTGGTTCAGTTCACAGATCAGATTTAAACAATATTCAGTTTAGAAAACCATTACTTTTTATTTTAAGTAAGAAAACCTAGAGTATACTATACATACCAGAATTATATTTATCTGAGAAAATTGTTACTCCTCAGAAGCCTATCCATAGCTTGTCATAGCATGACAAATTAATTCAGAGAAAGTTGCCAGCAACAAAATTATTGAAGAAGAATCTTGATCTTTCTTCTTATCTGGAACTGAAGACTTTTAAGTGATCTGCACTTGTCCTTTATTATTAACTATATATTTTTAAAACTGACCAATGGCACACTGTAAAATGAGGGTGGTTTTGGTTATGAAGCTTTATTACATATTCTCCCATGCTTGTCAAATTCTTCTGCTGGAGTGTCATTGGACTTCTATAGTAAACTGTGACCGGGCTCTGCCAGAGGGCACTCAGAATTTAGGGCCACCAGGAGGATCCAAGATCAAAGAGAAAATTATTTTGTTTTACTTTGGACAACATAATCCATACTGGTCACTTGCAGAAGAAATTAAATGCTCCAACTGCTAAATGCTTTTCCACCTTGCAACAATATTGGATAGTTTTATAACATGGAATTATCCACAGAAAAAAAATATTAAAGATTTCTGTGACTGATGGCCACTCATAGACCCAGCTTTCATATTTTGTAACAACTTCAGTTGCTTATACAGAGAGAGTTATCATCTTCTGCTATGCCTAAGAGTAATGAGGCTAGATTACACCTCTCTGCCCGCCAGATAATCTGTAATTTGCCAAGAAGGTTAGTTTTCCAGAAAGACATAGGTAGTTCCAGATTTAGCAGATGTTGGATGTTCATTTCATCTTCTTCTGAAGAGGTTGCTCTCCTTACTGCACCATCAGTTTTTGTACCCTTCCAGAATTCTTTTCCCAGAAATTATTTATATACTGTGCTAGTTAAAGTTTGAAATAGCTCCCTCAAAATGTCTCTTAGCTAAATCAATATCCTTCTCCTGCTGCCCTTGACTTCAGTAGCAAATCTCCCTTTGACTGTGCTGTCATATAGGATTACACTAAACTATAACACTAATTTCGACTGGTAATCAAAGGTATTAGTTCCCAGATAAATTCATAGTAAGACATATTAGCAACTGTCTGTAGTAATCATGTTCCGTTGCCAAGGGAGTTTCAGATAATGGAAAGTTTAGTCTCCTTTAATATGTGTCTAGTTTTATGACACATTAGTACAACTGATGTTTTAGCAGCTTGTCACTAGAGTAATGAATTCACAAACTAAACTTGCTTCATTGCATAAAATATTATAATTTTTTTTTTAACATATTTTCTCATCCCTGTCATATTTCTTTGCCATTTATCAGTGGACACCTGTCAGGTTAGGTATCCTGAGGATGAGATGTCTGTGACAATTTGCTCTTTTGTTTCTGCACAATGTATTCAGACCCTGACTAATGTCTATAGAAATTTAGAGGAAGATTGTTGTTGAATCAGTCTGTCAAGGTTCTGACCACACCTGTATGTTCTACTCTTCAAACAAGTTTATGTGCCTATCATTATACACAGAAGAAAGCTGTGCACAAGTGGCTTGCACACTCAATCCATCCCTTCCACGCCTTCTCCTCATCCTCTTCCTCTGCACCAGTGGGAGAGGAAAAGCACAGTGAGACACAGGCCACAGTGTGCTGCCACTGAGCAGGACAGTAAATAGTGCATTGGGTCTGCTCCATAAGAGATGGGATTGAGGAGGCAATGAGGAGGGAACTGCCTCTCAGCACTCCTCTGTGAGCTTTGCCACAATCCAGCTCCACAGCTTCATTATCACGTTTCCTTCTGATCTCAGAAAGTGAATGAGGGCTCCCTCTGTCCTGAGAAGCGGAGAGAAACTCGGCTCTTCCTTGGTAATCAGTTTAGTACTGAGATGTTAGATGACTCTGGTATCTATGTCTAATTCTAGATCTATCTATCTACCTGCACGTAAATTGATAAAAATCCCTTGGAAACTAATAAAATGTTCGCCTTAATTGCTGTCTTTTTAGAAGGGATACAGCATTCTGCATACTATCTTTTCTGAAATTGTATTTCTCATTTGACTTTTAGCTTTTTTAGTTGAACAGTTCCTCTGAAGTGACACATTAACTGGTCTCTAAGTGAGAGCAGCCCTGTCTGGGCTCTGTCTAAACTGCACAATGTGTGCCTTTCTGCTGTTTTTTTAAATGGAATTATTATCAATTTTAAATTGTGGTTCTTTTTTGTTGTTTTTTTTCTAACCATGTTGGCCTTTAAATTCTTAGCAGCCCAAAATGAGGGTCTTTCACTCATCATCTCTCAGCCACTGTTCATCTTGGATCAGGCATGAAGGCTTTTCAAAAAAAAACGAACAACAAACACAGTTTGATGCTCAAGAAAAAAATCTAACTCTCTGGGGAGAAAAAGCATGTTGAGCACTTGCAATACAAGCAGGAGAAAGTACTGGATTTTTCAGTAGTTCAAGGACTTCTGCTTCTACCTTGGGGCCTTGCCATCATTTATGTGCAGTAAACACAAGTTGGAGTTGCTTCTTTGCCTATAACTTCAGTGTCTCACTGGGAATGCTAGCTGATTTCCTACCTTAGCAGGCAGCTTTGCCATTTATTTTTGGAATAATGGAATGGGGGAAGCAGCTCTCACAGCTGTCATAATTGATTTTTCTTCCCTCTCCAAACAATCATTCATTAGCACTAAATAATAAGCACTCCAGATGATCCATTACTATTTCTGTCATTTTAAAAAACAGACGATATACAGTCAGTCCAGTTGAACTTGCCCACCAAACAATTGCAGAGTTTGCTGATAAAACATTTGATTTCCTTGATCATATTCAGTAGAATTTCAATGAGGTCCTGCCTGGTCACTCCCAGTAGATATCATAATATAATATGAAAAATTATTTTTTACTTATTTATTGTTGTGTATATCGATGCCATATTTTAACCCCAAATGCTGCAAGGTTTTGAGACTCAGAATTGGAAGCACTGCATTCAAACTTGGCAGTTCATTCCCAAATATTCTGATTTTCAGCCACTTTTCAAGAAAGGTTTTATGCTAAATAAATTGATGTGGTTAGACAGAGTGTAAAGCAACCTACATTAATTTGAATTTTTTTTCATAAATCAACTGTTTCTGAAAGAAATTGGACACTGGAACTGCAAATATAATGTAGCTCAGTAGCTCCAGAAGCAATTTCATTTGCCAGAAGTTAGCAAACAGTTGAAAAATTAAGTTTTATAGTGTTCTTTTGGAAATTGATCCCAGTTAAACATACACACTAACACACTCAGAGTTGGTTAATTTTAGTCCAGATTTTTTTCAGCAACTTATTTAACTACACAGTGATTTAAGTTCTCATGTCCTCATGAAGGAGGAATAAAGTATAGGGGAAAAAGTATTGCCAAAACTGAGAGGAAGGCCAAACTCATCCCATTCCCAGCACCAGAACTAGCTGACCCCAGCTCATAGATGTCATGAAAGTGTAGCATAGCTAAGCAGATCTCTTTAAAAAATAATGTTAGATTATTTGGACTTCAAATTGCATCTTGCTTCCTGTGTAATTGGTCAATTATGACTCCTTGGCTCTACTACCCAATGGAGACCCTGCCCTACCAGCATGCTTTATTTACACAGTTGACAGCTGTCTTTCTTGACAAACAAGTAACCTTGTTACCTGGGGTCTCTGACAATGGGAGCCAGCTTGAGACATGTAACAGCAGTAGGATTTTGGTATTTAACTTTGTTGATTTTCAGTAATTTATTCTAGATCTTTTAGTCAATGTCTGTTGTGGTCAATGGGTGGCTTTAAGATTTTGTCAGGTTGGATCTTTCTTATAGTGGAGCTTTATTTCTTTCTAGCATTATTAGAAAATCAAACCTGTTGCTCTCACTCCATATATCTGAGCATTTTCTTTGGTGGTCAGTCTCATAAACTCAGTAAGAAGAAAAAGATAAACATAGTGAACAAAATGTTTCCATCAGTTCCAGGAGGAAGTATGAAAATTTGCGTGTTTTATTTCAATCCTGAAAATAGATTTTGTCAGTGGTTTTTTTTAAGATTTTTTTTTTTTAATTGAGTAATTTTGGAGAGAGCTATGAAGAAACCACAATAAGAGTCAGCTCAATCTCAATCTGTTAAACCCATAGGAGTAATATAAGTTTGTTTCCATACATTTTTTGAAGCTGTACTCTTGCATATGTAGTTTTTCAATAGTCTATTAATTTCCTAGTTTAAAAAAAATGGTGATATTATGTGACAGTTTTAATACAGGCAGCTTACATGTACATAGAATAATTTCTGTAAAAAACTATCATCGAATCATCATCTTATCCATTCTTTATTGTGCAGTTTCTGAAGAATAGCTATGGAATGCAAATAAATTTGATGTTACCACAAACCCAAGAACTCCGACAATCACCAACTCGGGCAATCTGAGTCCCAGATTTTGTTGAGTCAGATGATCAGATCATGCAGTCATAAACCAATTATCTGCATCATGAAGTTTTTGCAATGTTAAAGATACTTGTGTCTCTCCTCATGTACTAATGAAAAGATCTCAAAAAAATTTTTGCCTGGATGGTTTCTAATTTCTGTCTTAAATTTATTCAGACTGTTAACATCAATTTTCTGCTGCAACAAGTCTTGTTCTTGGCCTTTAAGACAAATATTTTTTTACATCTCTAGTGTTTCTTCCCCTGACACTTTGCTTATGTGACAAACCATCAGTTACTATCAGAATCCTCAGTTTTATGACTTTTTTTCCATTTCCTACATTTTCATCGTTCTGCTATCTATCCTGCTGCCTCTTCCTGTATTTACTCTAGACTGCTTTAACTTTTCCTAAATGTGAGTAATCATATACTACATTATTTTCCTGATCCAGTTTTTTCCTCAGAATTGTGTTCTCTGCATAATTTTCTCGCTATTTATACTGCCAATTTTCACCCCATTTCTCTTTTTCCAGGCTTTACAATTCATTTTGCACAATGCTGTCCCTTCTCTATATTGGTGATGCCCTCCCACTTTGCATTGTTTGTGAATATGGCTATAAAACTACTTTGGGTCATGCCATGATAACAAATATTAAATTAGGTTATTTCCAAACTGGTCCTTGAGGTATTCCAACAAGTTCTTTCCAGCCCAGTAGGTTATACTTTTTCTTTTCTTTCATTTCTCCTCCACCTTATGCTATTTCTCTTGATTCTGTGTTTTGAGTTTTTCTTTCAGCTGTTGTCATAAATTCTCAGCAGATGAAATATTACTTTTATCTTTCAATCTAAAAAAATTGTGGAGCACTCTATACAAAAAAGGTATAAGGTCATCCTGGCCTAATAGACCTTTAGTAAATCCAAATCTATCTGAGTAAAATATTACAGCATTGGCAGAAAAAACAAATGTCTTGAAACACATCTACTTATGAAGATTAATTTTTGGATGCCATCAGAAAAAGTGGCACCCTTTGTATGTCTGTTAAATTGTGTAATCTCTCCTGAGAGGATTGATGAAAGTACAGTAAAAGCAATCTTCTTAGAACATTTTGCATTAGAGATATTGAGTTTCTGTGTCAACATTCATTTTCTTCCTCTTTCATATCTTTACTATATATACTAGGCATTCATTAAACTCACCCAGATAACTATTATTGTTTTTAAGAAAATTCAATTTACTTGATCTTATTCAATTAACTTAGATGAAGGTGAACCACTTCTTTGCATGCACCGACTCATGCTTCCAGAAGTAAAATGGACATGAGGAAAACCCAGAGGCAAATTGAGCTACCCAACTGTGTTCAGCAGAGATTTTATACCCAGGAGAAACTCAAAACAATAGGATTTTATTGAAAGTATTTTATGGAAAAATCAGTATCTTCCCATTTGTTATATCTGTGGCCAAAACATTATTCAGTGATAACAAAAAATGTCAGTGACTACAATTTAGGTTAATTTCTTCTCCTTATTTGTGGTTTGAGATAACAAATAAAGTCACAATCTTAAAAGTAGAAAACAAGTTATTCAGTTACTGACTTTATTCCCATAAAGATTTTTTTCTTCTTCTATTCACCTCTGCATAGAGAATAATGTCTGATAAAAGTCTGTAAATATATTCAGTTGTAAGTAGAATGCTTTTGAATATGAAAGTACATGCAGCTGTAGAAAAAGCAAATAGAAAGAGAAAAATAAGAGAAAGAGAAAGAGAAAGAGAGAGAAAGGAAATAAGGAAAAGGAAGAGAAAAAAGAAGAAAAATGGAAAGGGCAAAAGGGAAAAATGGGAAAGTGGAGAAAAAGTAAATGGAGAAAATAAAACTAGGAGGAATAAAAAAAAGAAATGAGGTTTAGAGATACATCGGTTTCCTCTCATGTCTGACCAATGGTGAGCCCAACTCCAAAAAGACTTCCAAAGTTCTTGCCTTATGTAGTAGGAATCAGTCTATTTCTTATATTAGACTTTTTTTTTAAAGTTCTCTCTTTTATTTAATTCCTGTTGGAACACCATTTTGAAAGAGTCAGACACAGAGAGCCAGAATCTTCCAATTCAAAATTTGAAAATTATAGGAAAATGCTTCTCTTTGTGGATGCATGCACACACACACACATACACATAAAGGGACACACACAAGTAAACCCAGAAAGGCTTTAAGATTCTCTTGCTATATGCAACATTTCCCAATGTTCAGTATATTCAGAAATGTTATTATCATGTTAATACAAAGCACATTTTATTTTAACAGTAGTTTTTGTAATTTAGCATTAATTTCTCTAACAGTACTAGGAAAAGTTTATTTTTAACTACATTAATAAATCAACAACGTTTTTAAACAATGAATAAAAGTCGAGGTATTAGAATGCAAAGCTATAATTGCCATTTCATGCAATTAGCAACAGATTTTTAAGATATATTAGCATTTTGTATTTTCTCTGACCTTTTTTCTCATTCTCTCCTCCAATGAACAGCTTTTTTATTTCTTTTTTTAAATTGGTGTGTGTGAGTAGTAATACTACAGTGCAGACAACTTAATGTATTGGAAATACACTTTCTACTCTTCATAGGGTCTTTGTTGTGTTNTTTTTGTTTTTTTTTTTTTTTTTTTTTTGTTTTTTTTTTTTTTTTTTTTTTTTTTTTTTTTTTTTTTTTTTTTTGTTAATGCTGACTTAAAAATAAATATGGACTGTTATCTCTGGGTGGCTTTGTGGGAAGGGGGAGGGAAGAGAACAAAAATCTGAAAAAATCTGGAAGGAGAGATACAAATCTCTCTCTTGACTTGTGGTCTTTTTTATTAGGGTCTTTATTAGTTCTCCCAAACTGGAACACAGACGTGTAATCCTGCATGTAGAATTACGTGTATAATTTGTCACACAGGTGTGCTTTCACTCCAAAACAATGAAGTTCATGTCATGAAAAGATTGCATGGTTTTGCAACATCTAGAAGTATGATTTCAATTGACATGATATTTTTTATTTAAACTCTCTTAATATTTTGTGAAATATAATTGTGAAATATTAAGCTTTGCATGAAGCATTTGAGTCTGTTTCAATATCAATGGTGGAACAATAGCTACAACAAAAAGAATACTCAATACTACAACAAAGAATTAGTGAATAGAAATTTGTCCTTCAAAACTTATGTAGTCTCCTCTTCTCTTTAATGACAGTGATTCTAAATGCATCCTGTAAAAGGCAGGTTCTTTCTTCTGCCACCATCACTCCTTATATCTGCTATCATCTGGTGGTAGGCAGCCTCAGGCAAAAATAGGATCCCTGATGCCATAGCAAAACAAACATTTTTCCTCATGTAAGAATGCTTGGCTTTATTCTTCCTCAAAAAGAACAACAAGAAAATGAGAAATTAATGCAAAACACTACAATACTTTATATCATCAGTTTTGTGATCTGAAAGCATTTAATGTCGAGGAATGGAGTTTATGGATTAAAAATAATATCAGAAAAAGCATGACATCTTGTTTTCAAAAACTTAAACCAAATATTTACCTATGATTTTTAATGGACCCTAAATTGTCATTTAAATGTCTATGTAATCTTAAAATATAAATATTGCTTCAGTGATATAGGATGTCCATGTAATGGTTAATAATAATGATATATTAAACTTTCCTTTCAAAAATCCTTCATTAATACCCTTCTAATCACCCCACCATCTCTTCTTTTTCTCTCAAACAAATAGCTAAACAACAACAACAACACCACAAAAATAGTACAGATTCTTCATGGGATAATGTTGCATTTCAGCAACGACACAGATGAATAGATATTTAATGAAGTACTATTTTTCCCTCCGAAAATGAAGTAAATCCAGTGAATGGAAAATCGGGGTCACTCTCTGTTGCATTGCAAAGTAATAATTATTGGAGTATTGAATCCACTAACAGGAAAATTTGAAAATTATGAAGAGCATTCAGACAAGAAACTAGAAAGCTGGGGGAGGTGAAAAGGGGAAGCTGGAAGCCTCGTGCTAAGCTGATAGCAAGTGTAATAGCAAAAATGATTGCTTTGTTTCCCAAGATGGGGAGGAAGGGCTGGAGACATTGCTGCTTTTCGTCTCACTTGGGAAAAAAAATCCTCATTTCCCCTTTGCAGGGGCAGTCTGTGCTGCTCTGAGGGTGATCTACCTTGAGAAGAATAAACAGTTCAGAAAATGTTCACCTGAAAATGTTGTAAGTCAAACAAATCTGAAACCTGGCTGGAATCAAATGAGAAATTTCATGTCTGATATATCCTCCCTGCTTGGGCAGGGAACTGTTCTGAGTTTGGTGACTCAGTCACTGAGCTTTTTTTTGCCCATCTCCAATGGCAGTACTGTTAAAGCCTGGCTCTGAGTGTAATTGGTGCTTATTTATGTGTGGCTGTCAAAGAATTTGGAGTACAAGTAGCTCTAAATATTTTGCATTGTGATTATCACCAATGGTTACTACACATTTTCAAGTTCTGAAATTACCAAGTGGATTATGCCACTCAAGAAATGTTTATGCATTTTTCATTGAATGATCAGTGCATGAAATCCTTAAGCATTTTTAAATGAGGATCTAGTTTTATTCTCTTTCTCTAAAGTGACTCACCACATTAATAAAAAATATATATTTTTTCCTCTTTTGTTGTTAGTCCATACATTGCTTTTTGATTCCTAAGGGAAAAACACCCCAAAATACAAAGAACGAATATTTCAAACTAAAAAATCATTTTGCTAAGCCTGGAAAGAACATAGAAGAATTTGTCCTGCAACACTGGTCAGACTCTAGGGAGAAAAACAAAAAAAAATTCCCTAGAAAATTAGGCAAAATTATCAAGACAGAATACTATCAGATAGATGTGTTTGGTGGGGGCGGGTTTAATTTATTTTTTTTATTTATTTTGAAGGCACAGAAGCAATTTGAAAGAAATATCTAGAGTAACTGCTTATTTAAATTAGCCACCCTTCTTTTCTCCTTTGAGAAATGTGCTACATAAATAGAACGTACCCCTAGGTATATTATTAAATCACTAAATTAACATTTTTTTCTTTGGTATAATAACAAGTATATCTATTATTAAGCACAGCACGCTGCCATGTGCTAGAAACTCACACTGGACTCAATAGAGACAAATTAACCCCTGCCGTGGGTGCATCACTCCTGTTGTGCAGAACGCACGTCTCATGATGGGACAAATCACTCTCTGAAGGGGCACATGATATCTGCTTAAGAGAAAAGGTTTTTACATGAGCAGCTTTGATTAGGTGATTGACATGTAAAATGAGGTAAGATTACTATCTTATTAATATATTAAATTCCAAGAAGAATTTTGTACTAATCAGTATTTGTAAGTTCAATTGAAGATTTTATGGACATCATTTGCTTGCACTGTGTTTTCAACGCTACTTTACAAAATGATGTATTTTGCCAAAAATCTATCCAGGGGCACAAGTGCCTCCATATCTTTTCTGGGTACAACAAAGCCTCTATATTTTGCAAATATAGTTTCACAAATGCGCCCTCACTGCTAAAAGCAAAAGAGTTTAATGCTGTCAGGTAAATTCCAAGTGATACTTATGCCCCTGTTCATTACTAAGTCATGAAGTTACCCAAAATCTGAGTACAAAACCCATGTAGGTCATTTAAGACAGTTCTTGGTGCTAAATTATTTTTTATTTGGACCAAACAAGAAGAGGCGTTTAATACCATCTGATATAATGCACCAACACACAAACTTTTCAGAAATAATACTGCCATTTAAGCATTCTTTGGGTTTTTTTTCCTTTTTCCAGTCTTCCATCCATGTAATGCACTCTTCACATCCAAGACCATTCAAATTATTTTTCCATTTGCAATCATTTTCATGGCCAAGGATGCTTTTATTAATCTTAAATATTTTGAGCCAAATTACATTGCAGCTTCAATGAAATATATGACAGTTCTCCACAGCTCTAAGAAGCACAACAGTTCAAGGAATAATTAATTTAATAACATGGCAGGAAAATTGTTATCTAAAATTTAATAAAAGAACTTATCAGCTCAAAACACTCAAATATAAGTTTTGGGATTTATTTTTTAAATTGTTGAAATTGGATATCTGTCCTCTTTGCAAATAATAAAACCAGTGTTTGTGTAGCAGGCATCCTGGTGGTGGTTCAAATAATAAAGACTCTCTGCAGTCTTTCATTTTCAAATTTTCTAGTTTCATTCTTAATGCATAAGCTGTATGAAGAAGTATCCAGAGTACTGAACTATTCCAGAGATTATTCCAGAACATCTGTTGATCTGTCTCAGAATTGTCCTTAAATAATTTTAGACCTCCAAGAAAAAAAGAAAGTGTTTCGAATGAAACAAATAGATGTTAGGTAATTTCATCTAGTCTGACTTACCCACAGAATTTGGACTAAATAATCTTTCAAGGTCACTCCCAACCCTATCTGTTCTATGATTTTATAATTAAAAATGTAGTTTCTAACAGTAGAAGTCATCCAAAACCCACTTACTTACCAATACCGTTTACCTTTATCTTCATGCAGTATCTTTTGCCATCTGAATTATAACACTTTAATTTATACAGAAATCTCTAGAGGGCTGTCATTATCTGTCTTCCTGTTTTCAAAGGGACAAATTAATTAGTTTGTATACGGAGAATTATGAAGGACTTACTGAACTTTGTATGTAAAAAAATGTGTGGGCAGGTGTCAAAAACCTGAAACAATGCTTCAATTTTTGCAGTTTTTATATAGTTTTACATAGTTTAACTTCAGAGAGAAGTGCTGAGACACAAGACTACTCCTACAAAGACTTTGCACAAATTTATCATTTCAAGAAATTTAGCTTTAAATAATATCTCATAAAATAGGATACATACTTTGTTACTTGAGAACTGCTAGGAATAAAATGTCAAAATCCAACATATTAAAGGCTTCATTGTATTCCTCACAAATAAGCAAAAAATCAAAATTCTTCAGTTTTATTTCAATCTTCATAGCAAAGACTTTTAATAAAAAAAAAAGAACTCCTTTCAATTTTTTTTTATTTTTTAAATGACCTCATATTCACTTGGTAGTTTTTTCCTATTGAATTTTTTACTGAATTCAAATTTCTACTTCTATAGATAAATTACTTAAAATTTGGTTTTATTAGTATTCTCTTTTTTTCAACAAATGAATACATGTCTTAACCATGCAAATTTATAATTCAATAAAATAATTAATAAGGACCAAGATAAATAATAAGGACCTTGATTTAAAAAAAATTTAAAATACCAAGTAGATTCGTTTTAGGAATTCACTTCCTAAACTTTGTTTTTCAGAAGGATGTATTTTGTCTGCTTTGCATAACAGGAGGCTTTTGGCCAGACCCTAAAGACTTGAAAGAAATAGAATACAAGGCTGGCATTCAAGGACCATGAGAAAGTTCAGGGAATCCACTCTCATTTGGAATAACCTTTGGATATTTCCTGGTTTCCTGAGGATACTGAAGACTGGAGTCTCAAAAACAGATGAAACAAATCTGTTTTTCAGAGGGTCCCTGCAGCACTACAATATTTAGAAGCAAATATTTCCTGGCAAATCAGATGAAGAGGCTACAGATATTAAAGCTGCTGCTGGGAAGGAAATCCTTAGGAGAAGGTTGTGTTGCAGAAACTTTAAGACCAGACCCTCACTGAGCTGCCCTGTTGTTTGTTAATACTGAAGGTGGATTTCCCCAAGCTGCACTTGAGCACTTAGTTCCCAGCAAACCAGGGTGCAGGAGTCTCTGAGAAACCCTGCTGTTGACAAAACCTCAAAAAACCAAGCAAGCCACCAAAAGTAAGGCAGATTGTGGGGAGCTACTGAATCCAACATCCCAACAGAGGGGAGGCTACCACAGCTCCCTGTCCCCAGGTGCAGCCAGCAGCATGGCTGAATTTGATAATCTCTGTCTAAAAACTCATAAACTTCTACATCTCTTCTTCATCTCTACTTAACAAAATAGTTACAGCTACAGGAAGTAAAAAAACAAAGAACAATTATTAGCGTTGTTTGTAGAAAAAAAAAGTCCTGTCATACATCCTGTCTTGAGAGTTTGTAGTTTATTATTATCATTATTGCCTCACATGAGACAAGTTTGTGGCACTTTAATTATTATCCATTATCCTGCTCATTAAAAGACAAATAAAATCTTATTTCATATTTCAGCATAATTTGCATCCCTTGCCCATGGTAAAATGTAATGATGTTACAATAAATTTTAATGTGTAACCTGTGTCTTTGACTGGAAATAAACCTCAAGCGTGTATGGTGACAAATGCTACGTGCTGCTGTTGCTGGGACATAGATTTCATAAAGAATAAAAAGTTGCTTGTTAAATATTTCTTTTTAAATTATTTAATATATTTATAAGTATTAGACACACATGCATCAAATTTAAAAATAAGATCAGAAAAAATGTTTTTGCCTTGGAACAGTCTGACTTTTTCGAGCTTTAGAAGGTGCATTCAAATTATGTACTTGGTGTATAAAGAGAAAGAATCTGGTCAAAAGTATTGGAAGATGCTCTCTCTGCTCTTTCACATAGGCTCACACTCATAGGCTGTGATAGAAAGAAATTTAAAAATTATGCCAATGTTTAACATTCATTCAGCTCTTCTGGTAACAAAAGGACGGGGAAATTTTTTTTGTAATTCTGCAAGAAATCCCTGATTTACAAAGAGATTACATACTTCTGCATTAACATGGTAACAAGAAAATTCTTTTCATTGGTAATTTCTCTTTCACTTACTAATTGTAACATGAGTAAACCAGGGCATCAAAGAAATTAAGCCAAAATATTTGTTTTCCTGCCGTGAAAGCTAAATAAATAGCTGCACTATTAAAGCAGCAGGAGCAGTAAGCAGCAAGACCCTGGCAAGGCAAGCATTACTTATCAGTGAAACATGCTGGCTTTAGCAGAGCAAATCTCCTACTTCCCTCTGGGGAAATGAGGAAGAAAAGTAAAACTGATCAGAGGGTTGATAGATGAGGATATGTTTCATCTCCCCCAGAAGGACATTCTGCCTCTACTAAACTTTTCTTATCTCCTTGTTCTTTCTGTTCCCAGTCTTTGTTTTTTTTTGGTTTTGGTTTTTTTTGCCTTCATTCCGAAAGATTTCTGAGGACAGTTCTATGTGGTATCTTAAGAACTATTTTGTGCTGTGTTTTGTGCTGTGATTTTCCTTTAGCCTCTACAAATGTAGGCCTGTTTTCTGTAAAATATACTTCTTGATTTCTCAAAGTACAAAAAGATCATTTCACAAAGCATAAGTAATTAAAAAATGGAAAAATGGCCTACAGAAATTGTCCATCAGTATTCCAGATCACAGATGATAGTGGTAAAAACCACAACCTGCCATCCCCCAGCATGCTAAAAAATACATTGTTTCCCTGGGGCCTCTGAAAAGTTATGAATACAAAAATTAATTAGCTTTTTGAACTCAGAAGTCCAATTTCTTAGATTGAATTTAAGTTTTAGATTAAATGTTTTGATGAGGGATGGTTATCTTTACATTTGTGTACATAAGATGATTTCCCTCACTGTGGTCTTCACGAGCATCTCTTGCATCAAGTGGCTGCAAGGCATCTCCTTTTAGAAACACAGAATGCACTTCATTTATTAATCAGTTTAATTTACTACAAGTCTAGAGAGTCTAGAGTTGCAGAGTGCTTGGAAGAGATGCTCTTTCCTTTTTCTTTTTAAGCTAGTGTCAATAATTCAACCTTTCATAAAAAATGAAATTTCTCCTATTTTGTTTGAAGTGGAGCAAGAAGTGGAGCAAGAGTTTTTAATTTCATTTCACATCAAATCAAATTCAAAATTACTATAAAGATGTGATAAAAACTTGTAATGAATGTAAGGGAAATTCCTTTATTTCCACAGTTTTTCTCAAAAAATAGCCTTCCAAGCAAATATCCAAGACTTGATTTAACAGCAAGATAGGCAATAGCAGACTTTGTTCATCACGCCAATTAGTTAAAAAGATTCATCTGAAGTAGGTCTTTTTGGTTCCAACAGCTTTCCAGAACCAGATAAGGAAAGTCAAATTACTGTCAACTCTTCATAAAGTCAATACTGCCTGGAAATCAATATTAGCTGTACAAGATGCCTGTGTATCCTATACTGCAGCAAAGTATAATAGAATTTTTAAATGGATTTCCTGATGTTCAAAGTATCCTTTGTGCTTTTTAAACATATAAAACTCCCAAAGAACCACAGTCCTTGACCAAAAAATATTATTTGAAGTCTTAAACCTGATAGTATTAATAAGTTCAAATTCAAAAGACAGAAATAAAAAACATGGGGTTTGTTTTCTTTTTTTTCCATTAGGGATTCTCCTTAGAAAATACCTGTATTTTTAGTTATTTGCAGTTTTATGGAACAGAAAATTATTGCAGTGAAAAAGTGTATTAGCTCAATTGGGAATGCCATGTGATTTTCAGGAAAAATTAACACTCCACAGAGTGGAGCTACTGAAATCTAGATATTGGATGGGTATTTTGGCTGGTTGGTTTGGTCAATGATCCATCTATCACATTCTGTTGAAATTCATAAATGAACTCTTTTTAATGAATGATTTATTAAAAATGCCTGTTCATCCCCACCAAATAACCATTTTTCTGACTTCTAGGAAGAAGATAGGATTGTACTGGAGAAGCAGGTTACTGTGGTTTCAGGCAGTGTACCTTTACAAATCACAGATAAGACATTCTGCCACTAAATAACATTCCAGATTTGATATCATTTATCACAGAAAAAGATGTGGGGAAATCAGAGATTTATACTGGAATTTTAGTGTAAAGAAAATTTTGTGCAAATGCATTGCCAATCCAAATACCTTCCACATTTTTTTTCATTTAGGTTATAATGAGGTTGTAAATTTTTATATTCAGGATATTAAAATGATCAACAGCATAAAACAGAACAAGCAAAAAAGCCTGAAACAAAATCAGCAAACAACCAGATAACTAGTTTTAAAACCTAGTCCTCTACTTCCAGGAAGTTTCTTATAAAGCCTATGAGCATATGTGAGATCATTCACAACAGACTTTTTTTCGGAGTTCAGTGACTCTGAGCAGTTTGTAGCGTGATGTTTCTATGAAAGATCAAGTTTTTAAATCTCTTGTGCACGAACATTCCCCTTACATGTATTAGCTGAAATTTGGGGTTTGACTACTCTGAGCAGCAGCATGATAGTCATCTGGATACAAACTCAGGATTTGTGTTCATTAAATCAGGTTTTGAATTCCAAGAGCAGCGAGAAAAATCACAGTGATATTTAGGCAATAGAAGCATGCCTGCCCTTTTTGTGCACTGATCAATGTGTGTTGCTAACTAGATACAAACTTGATGTTTCTAAAAACAACACATGGTCTTAAGTCATGAGGATCTACTGAAACACAATGAGTGTGTTTGGCCAGCATTCAAACCTTGTGCCTGGTTTTGTGAGGGAAAAGCTGCATGTAATTCATCAGCATTCCTTTCTGCTTTTCAAATCTAGCTGATTCCTGTTTCACTCTCTGGCTTATTTAGTTTTTAATTTGTTTTCCACAGACGCTGTTTTGAGATGCATATGCATTTCACTGGAGTTCCACTGAGTTACAATTGTTCTAACACACAGAAAAGAAAAATAAATGTACCCATTATTCCAGCATTATTTTTCTGCCCCAGTGGGATTTGTATTTCTACAAACTGAGTGCCTGAAAGGACTGAAATATGTATCCAATGGATGATTTGGAACTGAGGATGGAATTTCTAGATGGCATAGTTAAAATATCTGAATTATTCACCCACTTATGTGAATTCTGCATGTCGTGACTGCACTCCTTCCCTTGGTTCCCAGAGCTACAGCCCTGCGAGGAAGATGATGTTTTCAGGATCTGGTTGTATGAACACTGCTGAAGCTCAAGAAGGGCTGAGCACACCCACTTCATTGTAACCTGGTTGAAGCTGACAAAGTGCTCAGTGAAATTCACATCTTTTCTCAGGGGTTTAGTTTTCCTTTCATCTAAGCCACCAAGATATTTTAAGGGTATATTAATCATTTGAGATTGTAAAGATATAAAAACCAAAACCAAATATAATCCAAATGCTATTTTAGAATCCTTTTTTATTTTAAGAATATAGTGAATAATGCAGATCATATAAAATGTAGCAACAGCAAGGATCAAGTGAGTTGCTTGACCAAGCAAACAGCTGATGTTTTACACTTTATGCTGAACTTGGTGTAAAGGGAATGTGGTACCTGATATTTCAGTTTAATGTTACTGTGAAATGTGGATGAGTTTGTAGTGTATCCCTACAAGCCAAGTCATCACAGCCTCTTGTTTTGTGCCATTTCATTTTTTTTAACATTTGCCCTTCCTTTTGTAGGTATATATCCTGCTGAAATTGAGAATATAAGGCTAGAATTTACCCTTTAGGTTCATCTCCATTTAAGTAAGGAATATCTAAAGGGATTTTGCAGCTGCGTGTTGGTAAATACTGCTCATAATTTGTATTCAAAAAGATTACAGCTCTGTTTGCTTATAATGTAGAGTGGGTTAGCTTTAAAAAGCTGGCAATGCCCTGAAAGCGCTCTGGTAACAATGTAAAAGTACTGAAATAAAATAACAGTGCAGGGAAGCCTTTGTATTATTAATAATGCAATGTATACATCTTTGACGCAGAGAGAAAAGTAGATTTTTAACATACTTCTAAATCCTTGAAGACAGTGGACACACAAATTACATGTGTATTTCTCAGTTCTTTGTGCTTTAAAACTGGTTACAAGCTATGCATGACTGACAGTTTTCATAGAGTGTGAGTCAGGAACAGCTTCTGAAATTCTAGATTATTTCAATGTTACAGAGTTTTGGCATTTGTTCTGCTTTAGTAGTTGAAAGGTTTAGAAATGAACATCAGCTAAAGCTCAGAATGGTTTTGCTTTGAAAGTATAAAGGATCTGACCAGGAAAATACCACCTTGAGCTGCAGGCGAACATGCTGAACAAGTTCAGTCTGTCTATAAATTGAAAATTATATGGGATGATACCTATAGCACTGAAAAACTCCCATCTATCTGTTTTCTACCTTTAATAATCTAAAGGTTTCTGAGGGACAATATATCAAAGGAGATGGTTAAAACCTGACAAAAAATGTGATGCAGTTCAGGTGCTAAAGCATTAGCTTGTGAGGACAAAATAATACTTAAGGGTTATGGTTGATGATTTTATCATACACCCACACAATGCAGGATCTGGAGAAGATGCAGAGACCCTTCCCTTATCCATTGCTAGTGCCTCCCCATTAATTTGGGCCCCTCCAGCCCTGGTGTTGCATTACCTGGTGCCACACTGATGTCTTTGTTTGCTGTTTGGGCTGTACTCACTGGTCACAGACCACTCAGTTCCCCTGTGTGCAGCATTGCAGCACAGACCTGGATCATGGGGAGGGCAATGAGCTGACCTCTGACCTCTGAAGTGGCCTGTAGTAATTGATTTGACAGGGTTGCAAAAAGCTACTCATCTTCTCACCTTGTAATGTAAGACCATGCTGACATGGTTTTAATGTTGTATGTCGCTGTTAATTCATTTGTTGGCAAGAGGATTTCACTGGTCTGTCACAGCAACCATGCCTGACAGGGTTTCTTTCACAGAAGTTTAAAAGGCATCCCTTTTCCACAAAATTTGTTCACATCACAGATGACCTTTTTATTGTAGCTTTGAGCTTTGGCAGGAGAGGTGACCCTGACAGTTGCAGTTTACTTTGCTCTCTCTCTCTTTGAACATTTCTCATAATTGAAATGTTTTGCTTTATTATCAGTGGGGGTGAGTATCTCTCCTTAGCTTTGATCTTCCTTTTTCTAGGTGCAGTTTTGTAAGTCAGAACAGAGTGGCCAGGGAAATACTATATATAATATTGCAAGTAAAGTCAGAACAAAAAGATATTGAAATTACAAAGGTAAAATAGACCATAGACCATCTTACTGGGCAAGACATGCTTCAAATAATGGCAGTCAACACTGAAAATTTCCTTGAAAGAAAAATGTTGAAATGAAATGTTTTGATTCAGATAAAGCTATGAGGTCTTTTCAGCTGAAAATTGTTTCAAAAATTGTTCCATTTTAGCAACTTGTAACTCAAATTTTTAAATAGTTTTCTGAATAAATG
This sequence comes from Sterrhoptilus dennistouni, assembly GCA_013397095.1. Classification (NCBI taxonomy): domain Eukaryota; kingdom Metazoa; phylum Chordata; class Aves; order Passeriformes; family Zosteropidae; genus Sterrhoptilus; species Sterrhoptilus dennistouni. The sequence continues at coordinate 1,438,860 of VWZU01017909.1, read as the reverse complement.
AAGAGAAAAATGTCTAAAAAACCCTAGAAGCCCAATCCTCTGAAAGATGTAAATTGTCATTTTATAGGGCAAATTCTACTATGCTTCCTCTAATAAAGAGATAGTTTGCTGATATCTTTAATAATATTTTTTTAAATAATATTTGCAGATAAAGTTACTACTCTGTGTGAAAAGGGATGACAGGATGGATGGTTCTGTGAGAGTAGTAAATGTAGTAAAGAATAGAAAATTTAAAGCTTTGTTTTTACTTCACAAAAACACAGGCTAACATGATGTTAAGATGGCAAGTACAATATAAATACAGCAGATTTAATGATATGATATGATAATCTGTTTTAAGAGGTAAATAAGAAAAAACAATAGACAAGAACAATGCATGCATTACTTTTAGCTAAGTTGTAAATGAACCGCTCTCATGTGTTTCAATTTCCATGAATTTACAGTTTAATTATTTTGTTCTAAAATGCTTTGCTTTGAGGCAAGACCACAGTGACTGAAGAACTTTTATTGAATGCATGTAAAGCATTAAAATGCTGAGTCCACTGGGTCTGGCCACACAAAACTAATAATAGAACTGATAGACTTTCAGTACTATGTTTAACAAACAGAGGTCAAATCTACGAGCAAGTTAAAAAAGAAATGAGATGCAGAAACATAAGGACTGATTTCCACAAAATGTTTTATCTAGCAGAAGGTATATTATGTGGAGAAGCCTCTAATATGAGCTTTAAGTCAGTTCAGCATCTTTACAGTGGCAGGGCAGAGGCATCTGACAGCATATTAGAGCTTTCCTAGCACATATGAGGCTTTTCAATGTATGCAGTGGGATAGATATTCTGGTTAGAATGCAATCAGGAAAGAGCCATGCCTGAAGTTTTTTCTCATATTTCAATTCATTTTTTCAATTCCTGTTTTGAAAAAAATATATATGATGCTTCCCAGTATTTTCAGTTCTAGAGTTATCACACATCGGACATCAAGAGGTGTCTTTTAGGTGGTTAGATCTGAGGAGCATCTCATGTGTCTGATATAAAAATTGCCTGTATGTATTTTGCAAAGGACTTCTTCGAACCCTTCTGCATTTGCAAACTCACTTTTCATTGCCCTCCTCCTCTGTCACTCTGCCTAGTTTTCTTTTCATTGATTCTATGTATGTCTCATTTCCATTCTGCCTCTCCAGAGAAGCCAGATGAGGTCTGAAACAGCATTGTTTGCAGTCCATAAAATAGGTTTCCCCTTAACTTTTCTAGAAGACAAATCATGCATACAACACTATAGATGCTAAATATATTGTTGTCAATATCTCCATAGCCTTCTCAAACCTTACAAAATAAGGCTTCAAATATCACTCCAATTAACATAAATTAAAAAAAAACTGGTTTTGCAAATGCTTTGCAGTGTTTTTGTGGAAAGGACCTTATCTTTCTGTACATTCTTAAATGTTAACAAATTTAGTACTTCCCAGCATGACTTAGCTCAATTTAAATTTTTTGCTAATCTCCATTACCTACTTTTCCATAAAAGAACACAGAATATATCCTGAATGCATGAATATAGTAATAGTAATAATAATAATAATAATAATAATAATAATAATAATAATATTTCCCAGAGCCCCTCCCAACTTCTTAATTTTTCTCAATTGTTTAGTTATCACGCAGAGCCTAACATCAGCAGGTCCTTTCTGTAAAGAATTAATATTTCTTCTAGAAGGTATGAACTCTTTCCTTGCATGCCTTATGTCAGAATTGCCTTAACACACAGTGCAGGGTAGTAGCCAAATCTAAGTCTAAGGAATTAGGGTGATCACCACTGACCAACTATAAGACCTCTGGATGCCTGAAAGGAGGGTGATGACTGGATAATACACGCTAGAGCTGTATAGCTTGTGGCCAGATGTAAGCCCGATGAGCTGGAAGCTAAATATGCACATTAGTGCTCCTGTGCATCTTTTTCTTTCAAAGGCATCAGAGGCACAGAACCAAGGCACTGCCTCATGATGTGTGACTTCCAGACCAGGCTGGCACACAGCTGTGACCCTCAGAGACAGGTGTTAAGCCTGCAGATGTCTGGTGCTGTTCTGGAAGAAAAGCCAAAACATGCTGAACTATGATTATCAAAATGAGCCGGACTGAAATTTAAAGAATTGTATCCTATTGTAAAAAAAATGTAGTAAGCTTCTTCTCATCCTTTATTGTACTTGTATTGTATTTGTACTCACTGTTAATGAACTGTCAAGGATGACTGTACAGTATGTTCAGAAATGCAAACCCACAGTATAACACACTACTGGAAAAGCCTTGATTGTGTGTTCTAAGGGCAGAGAATAAAGATAGCACCCTCCAATCACAGCTTTCCTGGATATTAACAAACCAGGAAATGCATCTGTAATGAAAAAGCAGAAGACTGAAGTAATTTACATTAAAATAGTGTACCGTTTTTCTCTTCTTAAAAATAGTTCACTATCTAAAAAAACAGCAAAGCCATAATAAATTAAAAAAAGTTCTTATGTAAATGGAATGCCAGTGTTTTCAGTAGGGTGATAAATAACCAAATACATTTTCTGTTTATTAAGTGTTCTGCAAGTTGCCCTCTTTTTAAATTTTAAAATAAGTAAATAAGTACCTTAGGTTTTGTGCAATTACGTAAGGAAAATGAAATACCATCATCCTTGTTTATTGGATTCATTATGTCAAAATGTTACATTATATATGGTTATGTGCAGATATTGAGAGCAAATTTATGCTATTTCTGCCCATAAGTATTAGGATATTTGGAATCTGAGAAGCCAGTATGCAAGGGTTTGTGGAATGATGATAAATAATAATGGAAAATATGTTTTTACTGTAAATCAGATCAAGAGAAGCTTCCAGTTAGGGCTCTCCATCTGGTATACCACAAAGAAAGCTGCCTTCTGCCTTTACTGATTTGGGCCTCTTGCATCTGAGCTGAGCATTTTCAAGGGTTCTGAGTGTGTTCATGGACCTACATTAACATGATCCTCATTCAGGCACCAAGTGTTCAGGAGTCCCATTTCAGCTCAGCCCTGGGACCTGAGCTCTGTCACAGATGTCCCTGTCTTCAACCCTGGCCTTTGCCAGTCCTGGCTCATTGAATTGATGTGAGGCATGACTTGCCGCTTCCCATTCGTGTGCTGAGGGTTGGGCTGTTGGTGGAACCTGCCCCTAAGCAGCTCTGCAGATCATCTTGCACAAATATGAAGGGAACATGTCCCTGGTGGTCCAGTTGTCATCCTTTTCTGGGTTGTGGACAGCTCATGCCTTGTCCTTTTGTGTTGAGGAAATCCAGTCTTGAAGCTTTGGACTACAATAGGGACTTTCCTGTTGAAATTAGTATTATTGCATACTTACAAGTAACAGATGAAGGAAAAGTTTGCCAGCTTTCAGAATTTTTCTGAACGCTAACAGACTTGGTAACTTGTATTTTTCTCCTATTGTTTCTGCATGAGCAGTGGTGTTGCGATGCACAATTATGTACTAGGAAATAATCACAGAATCAGCATGTAGGCTTTGATTCTGAAAGCCCTAAACAGCTAAGATATGTAGCAGTGAACACAAAGAAACAAAGACAGTTGTTACTAAAGACTTAAAAATGCCCAAAAACAGACCTAAAACAATTTCTCACTCAAATTCAGAATGGTATATAAAGTATAAACCTGTCTACAATATTTATTTATTTGACTTAAACAGTATATTTGTGGTTTTGAGGATGCTCTGGTACATCACAAGCTGTTATTCCTTCATAGTAAGGCATTTAATGATTTTTAAATACTTGACTGTTGGGTTTTTTTTGGGGGGGGTTTGAGGGTTTTTTTTGGTCTGTTTGTCTGTTTGCTTTTTTTTTTTTTTTTGCTATGTGGTGAGTTTCATCTCTTTCCAGATATTCGTGATTGCTGGTAGAACTTCAGGGTTCACTTCTTGACAAGGGGTGGGGGTGTAAAGGGAGGCTGTCTTCTTTCCTTGAGGAAAAGTCTTATGAAAGTCTTCCCAAAACTTTTTTCCTTTTCTGTCCAACAACTTCAGAAACTCAGTCAGCTCCAGCTAAAGATCATAGTTTCTTCAGGGAAGAAATGATTTTGCAGGGAATATTAGATACAAAAGAGGCATCAGAGTTTGTCTGAAAGCTGGAGACCACATGGCCTGTTTGCTTTGGCTAGTAATTAAAGGTGTTGAAAATGGCCTGGTGTCATACTGTGGCTGATGTGGATGTACAAACACCATAACAGAGAGCCTGTGACCAAAAATCTTATTATTTTAGAGTGAGAGCTTCACTTACATATTACACATATAAAGCACCAACAGTCTACATGAAGGGGCACGTAGATCGTTACTCTGCCAGAGGTGGTGTGAGACATTACACAAGCCTGGACACCATCTTCCCCAATACCCAGCAGCAGAGTTGTGCAATTACGGATGACAATCCCTAATCCCTATTTTACATAAAGTAACCTAATTATTTTTCCAACTTAACTATGTTGTTTGCCTTAAAAGAATTTGTTTGCCTCTTTGTTTGGTGACTATGTTTGGTGACAACATTGTCTCATATTGTCCCATATATAACAGGGAGCACAAAATCACATAATGATTTGGTTGGAAAAGACTATGAAAGGTCATTGGCCCAATCTCATTTTCGACTACTTTCATTAGATCAGGTTACTCAAAGCGTCTCTGAACACCTCCAGGAGTGAGGCAGCCACATCTCTGGACAGCCTGATCAGTGCCTTGGCTATCTTTCCATTAAAAAAAAAATTCATTATGTCCAGTCTAAACTTACCTGCTTAGCATTTTAAACTATTGCCCCTTGTCTGGTCATTGTGGGTTTTACTACAAAGTTTGTCCTCATCTGTCTTGTAGCCCTGTCTACACACAGGAAGGAGCTCTAAGTTCTCCCCAGAGCCTTTTCTTTTCTGGGCCCAAAAACCCCAACTCTCTCAGCTTGTTTTAGTAGGAGAGATTCCATCCCTCATCTGTGAAAAGGGCAGAAGAGGAGACAAATGGGACAAAACTGGGGTTTGTGGCAAGGTCAGTCAAGTTGCTTGTGCAATATTAAACATCAATAAGTGAGATTCCAAGTGCTCCCATTTCCCTCTTTGTGAAGGAAATGACACTGTCACTTTATCTGGTTTTGTTTTGTATCACACTACTCTGAATTTCTTGTCTTGAGTCATTCTGGGAGATTGATTTACTTTTTTATTAACCAAGAGGATTGTTTTGTTGAGTTTTCTTTTTGTTTTGCTTATAATTTCTCTTAAAACCTCTGATTCTCCTGTCCAGGAGGCTTTTAAGAGCATAGAAATCATTTTTTTGGCACTTGTACCAAGGGAAGATTCTCTTTAATTATAGGTTGTAAAACACCTCCCATATGAAGAGAGGAATCCAGTATTTATTGTAGCATTGCTTAAAAGCAGAGGCTGCTGTAATGCTTTCACTGCGGTATTCAAAAAGACTCCTCTCCACACAGATTAAGGGTTCAGTTAGTTTTGTTTAAAGCAAATTATTTTAAAAATGAAAGAAAGTCTGTAAATTAGTGGGTTTTTTAAATACATACTTCAGTATAAAACCTCATGAGAAGTAAGTAAACTGCTATCTGAACAACAACAAAAAACACCCCACCCCAATGCCTAAACAAACCCTAATTTTCAATACCGTAATTAATTCTTTCCCGTGCTATGTAAGCAGCTATAGTTATTTAATCAACAAATGACATTTTCTCATATTGATTTTTTTTTGACTTCCAACATTCCAACAAAAAAAAAAAATCATTTTGTCATACTGTTCAATAAGATGCAGTCTAATAATTCAAGAGATCCAGAAGGGAAAAATTTCACAATCAAAAGTTTTACCACTATTTGATGCTGGATTTCCCCTCTTTAAAAGTAAGACTACTTGGTTTTAATCAAGAGTCAAAGTTTTAGTAAAAAAAAAAATTGTTTACACAGTCTTGCAGCAGAGGAGTTAAATGTTGAAATTTATGACAAATAGTGAGCCCTAGATTTTTGAAATGGGATACTTTTTAGTTCCTGGGTCTGCATCTTCTGGCAAAAAAACAGAAGCCTTGAAGTGTTCCAACATCTCCTCCAGTGGGACTCATTGAGTGTAAGACATCAGGGCAGACAAGCCATGCTCTCTAAATGTAGCCTAGGCATCCTCATCTTCCTTGTATACACAGGTGCTTTACAAGCAGTAAATCATACAGTGTTTTTCCACAGCATACATATACTAAGTGCCATAATCTCCAGCTGAAATTACTTTTTCCCATTAACAGAAAAAAAATCATAAATTTTGAAAAAACCTATAATTAATAAAGCCAATGTGACTTTTTAGCTAGCATTTATTTCTTTATTTTATTACAGAATGGCAATGATTTTGATTTATTCTGTGTACTTGTCGGGTATTCACTCTCACTTCTAAGTGAAGCCCAAAAGTCCTGAGGAGTTTGCAGGCTGACCCTGAGCCACTTGCCTGCAGAGACATGGAGCTCTCAAAGTCAGGGCTTCTCTCCTCAGTGCTCCCACTGAGTGGTGCCAGGTAACAGATCCTGAAGCTCTGGCCCGAAGGCAACCTGGTGGCAGAGAAGGAATCAGGTACAAAACTGAGACGTGTAATTTTTTACCCAGTTTCAGTAAGAAGTTTCTGTCCCTGCTTTGAAAGCAGCATTATCTTCTGTTGGAATCCTTTGAAGAGAGGTTTTACTAACATAGGACAATAAAATTAATGCTGGCATGCTGCTAATTTGAACTAAGTCTCTTATTCCCAAGACTGTGCTAGTCCATCTGGGGATCAGTAGTTCAGTGTACACATGACAATATCAGAAGAAGGCTGATTACATTTCTTCTGCCTACTATTCCTGCCTGCCACTGAGAAAAAAAAAAAAAAAAATCCCAGCCTCCTTTATCCCCAAATGTTCCTATATTATCCCAAACTATCCCAAACTGGCAAACTACAAAAGCAAGCACGTCCTTTTGCTCAGTAGGGAGTAAACAGCATTTTCCCCTAGATGGTTCAATATTTCTTGTGTCTTTGGTAACTGATACTACATTTGTGAATTATGATAAAATGTTTCACAATATGTGACTAACTGCAAATCATTTGAAGCAAACAAATTATCAATTTTCATTTTACTGGCAATTTGTTTGGTTAGGAGTTTTACATTATGTGTTTCAGGAATCATCAATTTGTGTGGCGTTCTCCTTTCTTAGTTTAATTGTCTTGGTATTGAATAATTTACTCTCTCACACTTTTCTATGAACTACTTCAATATGTTTAAAAGCTGCAGCTTTTACTCCTTGTTCACATTAAGACAATTTAATTACCTGACCTTTCTACTTTCTTTTACGACAACAGAATTAAGCATTGCAATTATTTAGGTTTTTCAAACATTTTCGGAGCCGTGTATTGATTCCAATTAATGTTTCCTTCTGACTAGTTTTTAGTTTATAGCAAATTTACCTCTACATTTAAGGTTTTTTGTTCATTTATCTGAAAAGTGCTTTCTCTTTTTATATGATTCTATGACTTATTTTTGTTTATTATTGTTTCTTTTCCTTTGTGAATCACCTTCCTTTGAAAAAATTCTCAGAAGAAAACTGCCTTGCTGATTTCATTGTATTGGAATTCCTTGGGGTCAAAAAAACCTGATAATTTTTTCTTGAAGTTTCTGGGACATATCAGATGTATTAATTGATTATTGGCCTCATAAATATTTCCAAGATTTTTTTTTCCCAATTTTACTAGTCTCCTTATTGCAATTCTTCTCTTTATTGTTTTTCTCTGCACTAACAATTGAAGGCTTCATTAAATTGATGAAGCCTCGTGTTAAGAATTGGAAATGCAGTGCAAACTATGCCCTTGGACCGATATCTGTGACATTAAAGGACACGTCTAACGTGTAATGAACATACCTAATGCCAATTGTCATTAAGGTGGATTGTTCCTCTCTAAGATACTCACATGGCTGTCACTACTTCATAATATTATCTGCAACTTATCAAAAAAATCCTCAATAATGTGAATATTGAGGAATTTCAACTACAAGCTTTATATATTTAGATGTTTATTCTCATCAAACTGGCATAAAATCATTCAGGCAATCTGCATCAGAAGGAAATTGAATCTCAGCCAGAACTTTGAACTATTGAAATTTTCTGTAGAATTTCCTGTGTTCTAATCAAACAATTTAAAAAAATTTGTTGCAAAAAATAAAGTAGGTAGATGGAGCTATTTTTTTCTCCCAAATTAAGATTGTACTTAAAATTTTAATTAAAAAACACCTTGCCAGGGATGATTGACATTTTATTGAGAACCAGTGGAAAAGTAATTTGAGATCCTTTTCTTCAATGAGTTTTTGTTTAAACAGAACAACTAAACAATATTTGGTTGAATTCTGAACAAACAAATATGTAAAAAAAAGTGCCCATTCAAGGTAGGGAGGCGGGGAAGGATCTAGTATTTTATGAAACTTAAAAAGATGGATGTTTCCTCCTTATTTTTCTTTCTGAGATCTAAGTAAATTTTCAGCCTTCATAGGAAAGATGGCCAGGTCATTTAGTCCCAATGATATAAACCTTATCTATTGCACAATAAATGATAAGGGTTTTGTGGTGAGTGTTAAGGAATATGCTAAATCAGGGTGCTTACATATAATCTAGTGGAGAAGAATGTGTGTATGGATGAGAAGCATTGAAAAAGTATTTTTTTATAGACTGCTGCACCAGCTTCCAAATTGCAATCAAGTTCACCAACTCCAACTTAAGATGAGCCATTGCTCACAAGTTGGAATGAAAATTTTAGCAGTTGAAGTCTTTTCTTAGTCTTGCTGAATCTAACTGGGACATATTCCCAGGATACTAGACACCCCATCAGGGCATGTCAGAGTCCAGGGTAAATGGTGGTGGCATGACAGTAATATTTTAAGGACAAAGAATGCTGCTGCTATAGAAAAGGATGCTCAGCTTCCTGCAATGATTGCACTTGGTCATGCTTGAGAGAGTAAAGTGAAAGCTGAATACCTTCTGGTTAAGATTTTAATTGAAAGGATCTGAAGGTTGGATAACTCGGCATAAAATGGTGCTTTGGCATTGGGGTGATCCTGGAGGAACTTTCAAGGAGAGCTTAGCAGGTGCCTCAGGAGGACAGGCAATGAAAGAATAGATTGAAGGAAAATAAATTGCATAAAAGGCTTTAAGGTGGGAACAGTTTTTGAATATAGATTGTGGGAGATTTAGAATTATTACTGCTGTCAATATAGTTTTTTTGCCTATCTATGATATTAATTGAAATAGAAATAAATAATTGGCTTGTTTTTCATCTGGAAAGCAATGTAAGTGGTTCATCAGAAATTATTCCCTTTCTGTGGAGTAAAGGAACTAAGCTGTAAGGTCAGAAATGTCTTCCATGTTAAAACATGTATAGTAAATTTCAGGCATAGGAGATAGTACTTCGCAGTGATCTCTATGCAAGAAATTAGATCGTTTGGCATTGTGCAGTTGTATGGTGATTTTGGAAGAATTTTTGACTAGAAGTGTATTTTAATGTTGATTTGGGTACTCTACCTATTCCTACAGAAACAGAAGTACTCATTGCTATGGAAATTTAGCATGGGCCCACACCTTGGTTATGTCCTTGCATTTAAAACACAGAAACAAAATTAACTGTAATTATTTAATATGCTCTAATACTTATATAGAGTTGTTATCCGGTGACAATTACCCTCCTCTGAAAGTAAGCAGGAAAACAGGCTGTCTGTATTCAATATAGAGATAAAAGGTATCTTACATGGTAATAATATTGCAGAAACATCACCTTGGAACAGTAGCAAAGACCCTTGACACTCAAATTAGAGAGATATTGTTTTTTACTTCTCCTTTGAACAGTTTTTAAATGGGGCAACAGCAGGACTCATGTGAGTGCAAAGGTGTTTTCCTCAGAGGTACCTGCATCTTCCGAATTATAACTGCTGGGAGGTTGGCTAAGCCTCCATTTAAATGGCACATTTGATCATATTATATCTAAAGAGATTTTACTACTTGTCCTCTTCTGAGTTGCCTTTGAGAGTACGTGGCCTTTTTATAATTACTTGTGGGAAATTTTCTGTGCTACCTATATGCAGCTGAGACACAGAAATACTGTCAGACCTGCCCAAGATCCTACTACAACTGAATATGAAGGAAAATAATTCAACCAGCCTGATTTTTCGTGTTTCTCTCTAAATACCAATCCTCTTTTAGATACTATGAACATTTTTAAGGGCTCCTGTAGCACCAACACCGTCTTAATTCTTTGAAAATATCTCCTCTCAGTGTCTTTTATTTTATATTGTCAAGGTTGTTATAGAATTTTTTTACTGTGTTATTAAAAAAAAAAAAAAAGGATAAAGCTTGCTGCTTCCAAAAACCGTACGGGTGGGCTATTTGACAAATGAATCCTGTCCATATGGTGGTCAAAGAAATTATCTTAAATGCAGAGACAAGAATGAACTTGTAGAACAAGGCATTTATACAAAAACATCTGAATCAGTCAGCTGTAAAATGATTGTAAAGGAAAGCAGCTTAACATTCTGTTAGGCAAATGTCTTATTGACCACAGCCACAGCTGCTGTGTTATTTCTGGTGTTTAGGAAGGCTGGAGTCACTGAAGCTTTCCTCAGTGTTAGAAGTATCCTAATGCTCTGATTCTTCCCATCCTAGTGCATGTGTATATTGAAGGAGTGTGTCCTTGCTTACATAAGTTGAAGGAGTTTTATAAGAGCTCTCTTCCTGGCAGATCTCCAGGTTGAAGCACCTGCAGCAAATAAAGCAGATGTCCCAAATACTTACCAGTGCATTGAATTGTTTTAATGTCCCTGGGTAAGTTTTTGGCTCAAGTCTGACTGATTTTAGAATAGTCTGCAAGTTAACTCCTCAGGTTCAATGTACAAGGCATTTACTAGGCAATTCTGAAAACAGATCAGAGGATTGAGGTATAATTGGGCAAGCAATTTGAATCTTCTGCCTTATCTAACAGGGCCTTGATTCCCTTCATAAGAAGAGAATATCTGTTAAGATAATCTAAATCATTAGTTCTTGGAAGATGATCCTTAAACAGCGAAAATGAAGAACCATGAAGAAAACAAAACAAAACAAAAGCAAAAGTAAAACAAACAAACAAAATACTGAAACAACAACAAAAAAAGGGAATAACAAACTAGAATGAAATAGCAGAGGTATTTGTGTGTCAATGGAAATCCTTACTAAAAGGCTGTAAACTTCTCACACAGTAAGCAAGCCACAGTTTGAATGCAGCAGAAAATAGTATCAAAACTTTTAACTGTGGAGATATAAGACAATTTTAATTTCTAAACCAGATATAGATGCACCTTCTCACAATTGTTGGACACTTCTAGTGTGGGTTCGCCAGACCTTTGGAGCCAGCAAAAACTATCTAGGTTGCTCTTGTTTCATGGGGCATTTGCTATTATTGTAAGGAATGGCAAAGCTTAATGCAACAAGTTGTGGTCAAAATGTAATTAAATTGTTGGTATAGGGGCATACAAGAAGTTTTGCTAAAAGGGCTGAGAATGAGACTCTCAGGCCTCTCCTCTGTGAAGTCTCATAAAAATGGAAATACTCCATCCAATGCTGCTAAAACAGGGCTTCCAGCTATGGAAATCAGAAGGATACACCAGTGTTGCCTCAAGCTGTTGCTTAGAGCAATTTGCTACTTTCTATTAATTACATTAAAAGACAATGGAACTTTCTTAGGAAGGTTCCCTTTATCACTCTTATTTTAAATGCAGAAACTGTGTTAAGTGTATACATATACAACAATCCAAGCTAACATCCTATATGAACTTCCACCATGTCCATTTCCACTGGCAGAGGATGGCCAGCTTCTCCAGGACAGAAAGAGAAAAATGTGCCACTGCCTAAAAAAATGGAGAAGGGTTAAAAGCAGTTTATGCTGTTGATTGGTATGGGCCATAATTTGGTTTTCTGTCAAAGAGTCGGCATGCCAGCCATCGGAAATAATGAGCAATCTTAAACTGATTGTAAATTGCCTCTGACTGATTAGCAAAGTAGTCAGCTGAAGCTGAAGAAATCAACACTGGGCATGCAGAGCACTTTCTTCTGCCAACAGGTCACGCAGCTGCAGCAAGTTCAACAAAATGGCAGATCTTTCAGTGCACAAAAGAGCACAAACTTGACAGTCCGACCCCATGCAAACACTTCACTGAAGTATCATTGGGTGTTTTGTTTCCCCTGTGACTTGCTCTTGGCCAGGATCCATCCACTCAAAGCCTCTTCAAATGACTGCTTGTGCACTTTATACAGCAATTTAGTTTTATTGGACAATCATTACAGTGCCCAGCTTCTGTATAAAATTGCTCTATACTTATTAGGAGACATGTTGGCACTCAATTTACACTTTTTTTTTCTCAAGACATTTGCCTGTTTATTCCCTTGTCCTTTGAGTGAGCATTACAGTGGATGAAAAGCACAGGCTCCTGGAAATTATTAGAAGAGAGTTCCCTGCCAGACTATTGATTTCACTGTGATGGTTTTGATTTCCTGCACATAGCTGGTTAAACATGAATAGACTTGACAAAAGAATCGTATTAATGAGTTAAGTTTAGCATAGGCAGTATACATGGATAAAAATACATAATGTCTACCTTATATAAAATATATATTTACAGGACACACTTTTGTGGAAGGCCTTCCTAGACAATGTGAATCTTTTATAACAATCATTAAGTTAAAATTTGTGAAAACTTGGATTGTAGAGTTTCTGAAATGTTAGTTGTGTGAGCTAACATGACAATCTTCCCTCCTCCCAAGACTGGAAAAGAAGTGAAATTATTAATTTCTTAGAATCAGATCACTGGAGCCATTTCCCAAATCTCAGATATTTAGAAATTTTGTTTTGTGTGATGTGCAGGCTTTGTTTGGTATTGCTGCAATTATTTAAGTAGGAAGTGGCAGACAAAATACACAAGATGGAAAACATTGGCAGTGATAAGGGGATCTGCAACTGATCTATTCATGGTGCAGAACTGCAAACTCTACCCACACTGCTGCTTGTGGAGCATGAACTGTATACTCACACAATAGAGCACATGGCCTGAACCTCCTTCAGGTCCTAGAAAGTGCATTCAGAGAGTATATTTTTATACTTTTTCAACTCAAAATTCACTCCAAAAAGGCTAAGTCCTCTGTTATAACTTGCTAGCAGTGCCAGACTTGGTAAAAGCCAAATGCACATGTTGTATGCTTTGAATTGGCAGCAGGTGAATGGGACTGTTGAGAGGAGAAAGAAACATGGAACACTCCCTAGGAGTGTGAGAGGGAAAGAGGACCATGTGAAACACTTCTCCCTACTCTATATTCAGAGGGAACTATTTGCTTCCTTCAAAAGCTTCAAAAGCTAAGCTTCAGAGATAACCAAAATGCATTGACTGGGACTTATACCACTTGCCAGGCTTTACTTTCATTAGCACAATAAAAGTAGATCAAATAGACTAAAGAATGTGATGCCAACAATTTAATGTATGTGCTTCAGACATTTGAAGTCTTTTACCTTAGATTACCTCTAGCCCATTCTGCAGGCAAAATATCCCCTATGAACATCTATCCTGGAGCTGCCCAAAATATAACTACGTCCCTGAATATCGTTTCTGAGAACAGGAGACCTTTCAGCAGATCATCCTCAGAAGTATCATGCTGCCTTTTCTCTTTTACAGGAGATGATGACAGGATTTTGGGCGGCATGGTTTGGGGTTTTTTTTTTTTTTCATGGTGTCAGCCCCTTTAGAAGTTGGACCCAAGTTTAATTTTTTCTCTTGGGTGATGTCAAGAGTTATTTTTTTTCTGTGTCCTACCTGTCCTGTAGCTCCTGCTTCATGAGCAATAGAGTGGCACTGTCACCCAATTCCTCTCTTCTGCCAAGCTCCTGGTTGGGTCATTGGACTCAGGCAGGTGTAGCAGGGAGAAGTAATTCATATGTCGGCCGAATATGGCTTGGAGGAAATTCTTGATGATATGTTACCAATGTTCCCAGAATTACAGCTCATATTCTTTCCCCTTTTCAAGATCACTGCTCTGTCTCAGTCAGAGGAAATTTATGAATGTAGGAGGGGAACTCGGGTTAGTGGAAGTGCAGTGTCCTCAAAGCAGATCTGGAAGGTGCACAGAGACAGAATTGAGGTTTACTGCTGTAAGCCTGCTGATGCTTTGCAATCAATAGCTGAGCAAAGTTTTGGGAGACGATACTTGATGTAAAGAACATAATTTTCCCATACTCCCAAGCTGCTCTCTCTGACACCTACTGGTCAGTGGTTAGCTGGTTTGAGCTGTGGGACAAGTTGGCTGTGGTCAGGACAATTGAGGTGTCCTTAGCCATCATCCTAACATTACCCCTTTGATGCTAATATCCTGCTCCCTCTTATACACATACCTATCTAGCCTTGGCTTTGTGTCCATTCCTGAAGTCTTTGAGCACTGGATTGTCTTCCCTACAATCCAGTGTAGTTATGACTTCATTTCAGTTCGAGCCTTGTGTCCTGGTTTAACCCTAGGCAGCTGCCAAGACCCATGCAGGCACTCACTCATTCCCCCATCAGCAGGATCCAGGAGAGAATCAAGCATAAAAGCTGGAAAACATGAGAGTTGGCATAAAAACAGTTTAATAGGAAAAGCAAAAGCCACACAGAAAACCAAAGCTACACAAGGAACTGATTCACTACAGGTGTTCATCCATCTCCAGGAGAGCAGGGCCCCATTAGATGTAACCATTACTTGGGAAGACAAGCAGCATCATTCAAAACATCACCCTCTCTTTCTTCCTTCTACCCTCTCTACTTTATACACTGAGCATGATGTCATATGGTCTGGAATATCCCTTTGTTTATTTGGGGTCATCTGTCCTGGCTGTGTCTCTTCTCAATCTCCCATGCACTTCCAGTCCCCTCACCAGTGTGGCAGTACGAAAAGCAGCAAAGGCCTTGGCTCTATATAAGCCCTGCCCATCAATAAAGAAAAAAAATCTCTGCATTATCAGCCTTGTGTTCAGCACAAACACAGCCCTGTACTATCCAACATGAAGAAAATTTAGCTCTACCCCAGCCAAAATCAGCACACCTTGGTGAAACACTTAGGCAGCCTTAGAGATATCTGAAGAAATTCTGTAGGAGAAAATGCAATGTCTGATTCCTCTTATCTCCAGCCTGAAGCTACTGCTTATTTCCATGCCAGGACAGAGGCTTTATAGATTTGGGTATCTGTATTGCCAGAAAGGTTTTTTTATTGTGCTGCAGGGTAATGCTATCATACCTATCAAAAAAGGTGTGCATACACATTGTTTTGGATGTCATGTGAAAACCTGTCACTGAGCTCACTGCAGCAGGTGGTTAGTAACCTCTGCCACAGGTGCCCTCTGAGTAGAGAATGCTGGCTGTGCCCTGAAAAAACCTCTGTGAGATTATAGAGGGTTTTGTCATCCTAACTAGAGCAGCAAGGACTAGTATTTTCAGCAACTTCATGAATTGTACTCATCACAGTTCCCAACTGTTGCCAGCTAATACCTATGCCATCTTTGGATTCAATGCAGAGGGAAATGATCACCAGGCTCCCACTGAGGAGAAAGAAGCAGGCTTGGTGGGATAGAAGATGGCACTGAAGGTATAAAAAGCAATAGGATGGATGTCTGTCTGTCTATCTATCTATGTAGATATCTCTTTAACTTCCCCTTACCTTTTCGAGGGGCTTAATCCAGAGAGTCTTTGGGTCAAGTGTGGTTATGCAGAACGTGGCTTCCCCTGCTGTTTGTGCCCTTTTTGACTTTGTTACTTGCTGCTGGACTGCATTTCCTGCTTCAGTGCCCCTCAGGATATCTCATCCGCTAAACAGTGGAAGACAGAGAAAGGTAGCTCATGGCTGCAATGGAGAGTTTTGTGGGTTACGGGGGGCAGAAGGGGAGATTTGCTATCTGTTCACTCCTTCAGGTGACAGTGGGGTTAGCAGGGGCTATGGGTGAGTGGAAGATTGATAAGTCCTGCCTAAGTTGCTGACAGAGCTCACAGTGAGGCTGGATAAAGGGAGATAGTGATGGCTAATTAGGTCCCATAGGACAAAATCCAGCCTCCTTCACTTTGTCCAAGGAGACTTTCTCTTTCTCATCTCCCAGTCAGAGAATTTCCACACTCTCTCACCACCATTATATTACCACTTCAGCACTGATAAAAAAAAAATCTGTCCTGACCTATTGCCTATGTTTTGACTGAAACACACAATCTATGTCCTAAAGCTCCACAGCCCCAAGTTCCTTACCACAAAAGCACTTTGTGGCCCAGATATTTCATATGTGTGCTTATACTTTTTGTGGATATGTCTGTTCTGCCATGTGCTTTTGTGAAAAGAATGTATTTCTGGGGAAAATAATGAACTGTATGAAAAAGAGTATAGACAAAACACTTTTATTCAGAACCAGGGATGAATAGAGCCTGAACAGATCTGATATGTTCACAGATAATCATAATTTTGCAACACATTTCACTGTGTTAGACAAGCTGAATATTTTTCAGGCATGATAGAGGCCTTTGCATTATTAAGGTGCCTCTACAATGTGTAGGTCTGATAAGAGGTTGTTAATGATTACAAGCTTGCTGCTTTTACCTCACTACCATTTAATTTGAATCTTCATTTACCTTAATAAGCTGGGGAAAAGAATGCCAGTTTTTCTCCAATTTTCTGTGTCTATGGTGGAGTAAATTTTTCTTTGGCACGGGGAAAACTTTTTCATCCAGTTAGGGGAATTGAGGTTCTCAAGCCTGGAGAAGAGAAGGCTTTGGGGACACATTAATCAATAACACCTTCCAGCATCTGAAGAGACTACAAGAGAGTTCAACTGCATGAAGAGACAGGACAAAGGGGAATGGCTTCAAACTGACAGACAACAGGTCTAGTTTAGATATCAAGGAGAAATTCTTCACTACTTGTGCTGGCACAAGTTGTGCAGAGTAGCTGTAGGTGCCCTTACCCCTGGAAGAGTTCAAGGAAAGGTTGGGACTTTGACCAAGCTGATCTAATGGACAGTGTCCCTGCCCATGGTAGGGGGACTGGGCCTACATGATCTTTAAAGCCCCTTCCAACCTAAACCCACCCATTCTGTGATCCTTGAAATCCCATCTTTGCTGGCTATCTGGACATTCCATGAAAAAAAGGACCACTGTTGCCTTTCTTTGTGTTATTGATTTTTCTGAGACAGGTGTGCTTTAAGATAGCCTAGAATACTACTCATGTGTACCTGAAAAGGCATTTTTATCCCTGGATTCAGAGACATGTTTGGGCTCTGAACAGTGTTTAATGTAATAAACAGGATAAGAAATAATCATCAATACAAAATTAATGCTTTTATAATACATATCCCCAAGAAAAACTATAATTAAGCTAGTTATTTAGTTATTTTTTATTTGAATTGGTTGACATAATAACAAATCTTTCCATGGAAGTAAGATCCCATGACTTATTAAACCATTTACTTATATGGACCTTGATGGGAGATTTCCAGGCAGACATGGGGAAGTCAAGCATCTAATTTATATTACAATAGGTCAAAAGACATAGAAAGAGTGAATTCAGGCTGCCCCATTCCCAGCCCTCAACACCACATTACACTGTATTCTCTGTAGCTTTGCAAAACAACCCAGCAGCACAGTGATATTGCAATCCTTGGTCAAATTATCTTTACATTTCATCCTTTCAAAACAAATACAGCCCAAATGATTGCATTTAAATGAGAACTTTTTGGGAAATATTTTTTACTAAAAAAGAATGATTTTGCATAATAGGATGTGTTTCTAATAGATGTCAGACATTTTTTGTATATATATATAGAGAGAGAGAGAGGTAAATGAAAATATGGATTTGATTTAAGCAATTGAAAGCATTACATCTTCTGTACATACTTTCTGGTTTTGAGGGATTAATTACTGGTTAAAAATTAAAATCTGGAAGTTGCTATTATAAAAGACTAGTGTCTCCAGTGCCAGGTGCTCAGTAACTGTGTAGGTAGACTGGCAGTTTCCTAGTATCTGAAGTTGAAGCAAATACCACTTCTTTTGCGACATTGCTCTCTCATGATTCAGGGTAAATTTTGTGCCATTGTATGAAATTTACTTGCACTTAGGTGTGAGTTGTTCAGGGCTGCACAGTTTACTAGCCTTTCTGCTTCCCTTTTTTCCTCGTCTGGAAAGAAGCCAACAGAGGAAAGAGAATTTTCCCAGCCACTAACAAGTTTTTTCCTGCTTTATGCTAGGGAAAATGTTGCCTTCATGTAAGAGCATGTACAACTGAATCATATAACTCGCAATCAGCTGATATGAAAGGGGCTGTAGGACCTGGCTCTCAAACCCATGACTAGACAACTTTTGAATACTTCCACTGACCCTTATACTCCAATACTCCACAACCTCTCTAAGGAAACCAATCTAAATTATTAACATGAGCAGGTATATAGAGGATGTAATGGATGTTAATATGGTTGAGCTTTCTGAGACAGTTCAGTGAGCTCTCTTTGGACCAGGAAGGATTGAAAATATGACCTGCTGTAAAAACCTAATAAACTCTGCTTCAGCCACTGTGCTATGTCCCTTAAGGTGATAACACTCTCCCCATTGAATCCAACCCCACATCCTGAAGTAGAGAGTTATTTATCTCTGGACTCATGAAAAAAAATGGCTTTCAACAGCAGATAGACAATTTCCATCAGCACCATTTGCTGAAACTCTTCTACCTCACACCCCTGTAGTCTGCTTGCCAACACCAATACATCCTCAATGGAGCCACAACTTCCACACAGCAAGTTCTCTATGCCAGGAATATAATACATTCCATTCCCCTCTGGTATCACATCCGTCATCCCTTTAAAAATTAGAAGGCTAGGCAATCAACACTTGTATGAAGTTTAACAAAGACAATTGCCAGATTCTGCACCTGGGGTGGGGCAACCCTGGATGTATGAACAGCCAAGGGAATGATATTCTGGAAAGCAGCGCTATGGAAAGGGACCTGAGGGTCCTGGTGGACAGAAAGTTGAATTTGAGTCAGCAGTGCCCTGGCAGCCAATAGGGCCAGCCTTGTCCTGGGGGGCATCAGGCACAGCATCAGCAACTGGGCAAGGGAGGGGATTGTCCTGCTCTGCTCTGAGCTGGAGTGTCCTCACCTTGGGTGCTGGGGCAGTTTTGGGCACCACAATATAAGAAAGATATAAAACTATTAGAGACCATGCAAAGGAGAGCTATGAAGAGGGTAAAGGGGCTAGAGGGGCAGCCTTATGGGAAATGGCTGAGGTGATTTGGTCTATTCAGTCTGGAGGAGACTGAGGGGAGACCTCATGTCAGTCTACAACTTACTCATGATGGGAAGAGGAGGAGCAGGCACTGATCTCTTCTCTGCAGTGACCAGCAACAGGACACAAGGGAATTGCTTGAAGTTGTATCAGGGAAAGTTTAGGCTGCATATTTATAAAAGGTTTTTCACCCAGAGAGTGACTGGGCACTGGAACAGGTTCCAGGGAAGTGGTCACAGCATGAAGTCTGGCAGAGTTCAAGAAGCATTTGTACAGTGCTGTCAGGCACATGTTGTGACTCTTGCGGTGTCCTGTGCAGGGCCAGGAACTGGACTCGATGGTCTTTGTGGGTGTCTTCAGCTCTAGGACTCCATGGCAAGGCTACTTTGAGGAACAGGGCCAAAGACCAGCGTTACAGGTTACTCAAGGACAAGAGCACTGCGAAATCTTGCCAATCGATTAACTCTACAGGAGGGATGCTCAGTGAACTCCTACAGAGTTAAAGTCAGCATGATGCAGAGGCCTGCCAATTTACTAAGTGCTTCACTATCCAAAGGTCCTACTAATCCTCAGGGATCTAGATTTCACTGTTGCTTCTGGCCAAGCAGTGGTATCATGACAGATTTCTAATAAATGCATGGATTGTGAATGGTAATGCTTAGCTCTAAAAGGGCAAAGCTTCAGTTCTGCATCTCCTGGATGCTTTCTGACTCATAAATTTCTATTGAACAAGAAGAGTTACAGAAAAAGAATTATTTGGAAAAAGCTATACTTCAAATGAATTTGTATGTGAAACACAATTCCTAGAACTGCTGGACCGTGGAAATATCAGCCACAAAAGGAAAAATCAGGAGAGTTTATTAAGACTGTGCTCAGCTCACCCATGTTAGCTCTCTGTACAACATGTCTCAGGTGTACGTGCAGAACAGAAGTTGTCTTTTTCTCAACAACACTGTGCAGCAAATCAGAACTGCATAGCCTGGAGGTCAGATCAGGACAGATTTACTGCCTGCCAGCTGAGAGATGTACAAGTGTCAGCCCATTAAGCTGAAAGAGGATGGCTGTGGAAATTTTTAAGGCTTGGTTTCTATATCTCTAACACCTGCATTCCCCATTAGTTATAAAATTTATGACAGAAAGTGCTGCTTCTGAAGATGTTCATATCTCTATGCTAGATGAGCAGTTAAAAGTTCAAAAGTGAGACTTAATAGGAGATTATTAGGTTCTGCATAATTCTACCAGAGCGAGATCATTTTACATCTTGTTCACATGGCAATATATGTGCAATGTACAATACCCAAAATTTGAAGTCTGTCACCTACTGTGGTGAAATATGTTGTAGCTTTTCATGAAAGTTTAGTGCAAATCATAAGGCATGAAACCCATGGTTCATCTCATCTTCAACATTTCTTCAACAGTAGCTGCAGAGAAGTAGCTACAAAATTATAAAAAAAAAAAAAAAAAAAAAAAAAAAAAAGTGCTGGAAAAGATGAAAGAGCCTGCTTAATTCCAAAAGACGTGTTATTAATAGCTGAAAGACACTGGTTTAAATTATGGGGGTTTATGTCCCTACCTAAAACTTGGATCATTAAGTCAGTAGTGTTGCTAGTCTTATAACTGTCCAGTCTTCCCTTTGTATCATGCAGCTGTGTATTGCACAGCCTAATTATTCATTGTCTAGAAATAATCAGCAATTGTCCCTTCTTGTTTGATTGAAGGCCTCTTTTATGCCAGGAGGAATATTAGTCCCTTTTCCTCCTGCCACACAGCATTTGTTTTTTAACACTTTATTATGTCCCCTCTTGCTTGTTTAATTTCTCGATGAAATCACACTATTCTTTAATCTCTATTCATGGAGGAGGGTTTTATTTCATGTCCTAGTCATTTTCATTATCATTCTTGTAGAAACCCCCCGTCTGTTTCTCTGTGTCCTTCAATTATACTTCCTCCTCTCTTAGTTATTCTGCATAAACACATTACTTCTGACATCAGATGCTCCGTTGTCAATGCACAGCAGTATCCACTCCATTCACTCAAAACATTTATCAGATATTATGACCATCTGGCACACTGGCCAGGCCATGTACAAGAGGCAAAATGGCTCTAAGAAGCAGCAAAACAGTTGCAAAAACAGGAACATCATCACCACCCAACCACTTTAGCCGTGCTCTACCATTAAGATTGAAGTGACGGGCTGCGGGCTGCACAGCCATGTCTGATACAATATTCCAAATGCACCTCCCTTGACTGTGCTGCTCAGTGTTGGCTCTAGAAAGGCTATGGTAGCACTGGGGGCTTGCAAATAACCCAGAATAATGTGTGCTGAAGAACTGATACATCCAGGGCAATCAAGACTGACAGCTGTTGGACAGTTCCCTGCACCTGGAGATACCCAATCCTCTTGCTGACTAGAACTGGGAAAATACTTTGTGATTTATCTGTGTGGGTATTTTGATGGGAAGAAATTTGGCCAGTCTCACAAAAGAGTCACATGAAAATGAGCATGGGCATATTTTGTCATTGCCCATGTTTCCACACCTCCTTGTGGCTTCATCTTTAATTTTGCCTAGTCCAACTTATAGTCCTAAGAAAAGTTGAGGTAAGAAAAGTACTTTTTCTCAATGCAGACAGTGGCTGAATTGAGAGTGATTTCATACAAGCTTACAGAACTTTGAGTAACAAATAGAAAGAAAAAAATATGTGGGTATTATAAAAAAATTATAAAAATTAAATTATTCTTTTTCCCAATTTATTGAGGAACACATAAATCTTGAAAATAATTTAAATAATCTTTGGTTTTATGATTACCTGAACTTTTCTAATTGGCAATATATTAAAAAAATTTTAAAATGCTTTTAATTGTTTTTCTGCTGCTCCAAAAAATAAAGCAAAATATTTCATTACTCTACAAAAGACAATGGAGAAATAAGGGGTTTTTTTGCAAGATGCTTTTTATTCTCTTTTAAAATTTTCATTGTATATATATTTTTTTGGTTTAATTTTTTGTGGTTAACAAAATTAATGAGAATCATTCAGATGAAATTCTTCATTTCCCATACACATTAACAAAATGTAGATTTGGATGGAACTTTTTCTAAGAGTGAAATGCTGAATTCCAAGTGGTTATGATTTAATATTTATTTTGTTGTTTATATCTCCCCGTGTTCTTCTCTCTGTGATCTCATCAAACTTTATGCTTTCAAACATAAGTCCTTCATGTGTTAAAGCTTAGTTCTTAGTCAAAACTTAGAAAAATATTCAATTCATGCAAATTTTACATCTTATAAAAGATCCCATGACCACATACTTCTGTAGACAATTGTTTTCATGACAAATTCTTCTGACCTTCAAAAAGCAAAGAAGTGTCACAACAAAAATCTTATTTTATATGTTTTCCTCAGAAACTAAAACCTGTTAAAATACTCTTTATACATTTAAATACTATTTAGTAATATCCAAAAGGCTTTTGAATCTTTCAGTTGTAAAATCAAATCACATTCTATTTTATATCACTAAATTAATCCATTTTCCCTCAATAATTATCCAGGTTTTTTCATAGTATCACATATGAAAAGGACCTTTCTGTATCATTTCGTGAAAGTATGAATATCAGTTCTTACTAATTTACATTCTCAGATGTTGGCTTTGTGTGATGCTCAAAATATTTTAACAGCACTAAATGCCGTAGTGAAAAGCACTTAATAGTTGGTGGTTTCATTTTTTGAATTGTTCTGCTGCCTCACACCCATATTTCCTTCTCTCCTGTCTTTGCCTAATTATACTGTAATTAATATCTTCTAATAATTAGAGTGCTATGCAAGTAGAGGAGTCTTCATAATATAGATTAAAGCTGTCCCAAGTTAAACAATTAAACAATCTTCTTTCACAGAGTTCAGAAAGGTTGAAATTCAGTCTGTAAATGTAAGGAATTCAGTCAGAATAGTCTGTCCATCTACATCATAGATTTTAGCCTGGAAGTTCTTGATAGACATATTCCTGAAAAAGAAATCTAACTTGATCTAAAATCAATCTCAAGATTCAAGGGATGGAAAAAGCACCACCTCTGACTAAGTTATTTTCCTCTTTAATTGTCTTCAGTATTACATTACTCAGATTTATTCATCTTTTGAGTATTTTTCAGCTTCAAAATCTTCCAAATTTGAATATTTCTGCTTTGGGGAATTACTTTTCTTATATTTTTATATATTAAAGACTCTTTACTATAGGATAAGAAAGTGTATCCCCAGAAGGAAATTTATGAATGCCATAAATTTATATCTATTTCTCACTAACTTTGGTAAATATTTACCCTACATAGTGATACACATAACTTGCCAAATACTAGGAATCGCCTTATCTAAGGACTAGACTTCCATGTTTTCCTTAAGTGAGTGTTTGAGTCTTAAGGGATTCAGTTGCCCATATGTTATCCTGATGCTATTTATGATTGTTATAGTCCATGTGAGAAAATATTTTCCTGAGAAAATAAATAAACCATCCTATGAAATCCTATTAATCTGGAAGGAGCATAAAGAGCACCTAAATCAATTTTTTTTCATTTAAGAAATAGCTTAATAGAAAATAAGCTTTATAATAATATTTATGAAGTCAGGCCTACACCCAGAGAAAGACAGCACCAAATATTTAGCATAACCTTTACTGCAAATTATGAATTGTAGAATCAAAGATCCATTCAGGTTGGGTAAGGTCCTTAAGATGATGGAACCCCCTCATTAACCCAGCACCGCCAAGTTCACACACAACTAGCTGTAACTCCACTCACAACCCCTCTCTGGGCCTGTACACATTTTACCCAGCAAAGAGTGAGCCTGTTCAGTTTCCCCAACACTGAGCAGCCAGTTTGTCCAGCAGAATGCTGTAGAAAACGATGTCAAAAGCTTTACTAAAGTCCAGGCACACAACAACCGCAGCCTTTTCTCCGGTTATCTAGTTCAGCTTAAGTCTGTTCTTGATTTTTGTAAAGTTTAGGCTTCAGTTTTAAATCCATTTTAATGGATTTAGATCAGAGTAAGGATGATCAGGTGACCATTAATACTGATTAGGATATTGTCCTGGTATATTAAAAACATACAACTTTTTATTTCTGCAGGCCCATAATGTGCATCAACCATAGTTCTAAGCTCTTTGGTAAATGCCTTGAACTCCAACTTGTGATTGCTCCTTTGTCACTATTGTAAGGTGAATGGAAGGAACTCACTGTACTTAAAAATAAATTGACTTTAAGCTGAAAGAGTGTTTGCCATTGTGAATAGCAGTTTCATAAGGGAAACTACTCTTAAATCTAGTGTAAGGGAAGAAATATCCAATGCTTAAACCTTTCTAATTATCTGATTTAGTTGAGCTGGTTGTTGGAAACCTGAATTTTTTGGCCTTTAACTTCCTCCATGTGCTGTTGCAGGCACCAGTGTTGTGAAACAAAGGGATAAGAACTTAATATTTGAGCCAGAGTTTAAAATCTAGTATGATTGCCCTCCAAGACACCATAAAAATATTGTGGACCAAATCACATGTGAAGCAGAAACTCGAACTACAGTTTCAAAAATACCTGAAGAGACAGCTAACAAACTCTACTCTCTTACCTTCTTTCATATTACCAGCCAGATTTGGGCTACAGATTAATTGCAAGATCTCAAAGCAATTTGTTTAATTCCTTTTTTTTGGCTAGTACTGCTCTTTTTCTATCTGCACACCCACTGGTAGCTATCACTACAGGGTCCTCAGTCCATGTTCCATTCTATTTTAGGGTGACATTGGAAATAATTATGGTTTTAGAGAGAGATAGAGTTGTGTTTTGTAGGTGACATTTTTCTGAAAGGAAAATATAGCAGTGGCAAAGTCCTGTTCTCATACAAGACTCACTAATCCTAAGAAACTAGGTTTTGTCAGATATATCCATAAATATAATCATATGGTATATAAATAGAATTGTTTTTAAATAGAATAGCTGTCAAAGTCTTCATTCAGGCTTAATCAGCAGCTCTAACACAAAAGGCTGATTGAAAGGGAAAGTCAGCAGCAATTTAGCATGAGGGCTAATAACACTTCAGTTTCATTCCTTTTAAGCTAGAGGAAGTAATTTGGCATATATTTCACTAAGAAGGGTAAAACATAAATACTGATGTTTTGCAGATGTCGCAGGAACAGAAAATAAAAAAGGTGCAGGTATATAGTACTGGTGCAAAGTATATCATCCATGCGATTACCAAGGGGATATTTATGCTCCAAGGAAAAGAAAATATGTTCTCTCTCAGTGCCCCTCCACCAATAAATTGAAATGACAGAAATAAGAAAACTATATTAAAAAAATACCTTCAAAATTTGAAAATGTAGAAAATTTTTGTGATGGTGCAGGCATATAGAAATGCATATTCAATATAGTGGTACTAAAAACTGTGTGTGTTTGTGTGTAATGCAGAGCCCGGATAAGATTCATTGACTTGTATAAGGTAATTAGCACCCCCTGGCAGCAGTTTCAAAGGTGAATCTGCCTTCATTTATACCTCTTTAGCTGATTTGTCCTTTTCAGAGTTAAAATACGAGCAAGACAAAACAGGAGTGCTGTGTTAGGTGTGAGTTTCTGAAGCCACCTTCCTGCAGAAGAACTGATTGAGTCCTGTTGAAGGAACAGATTACACAGGCCTGGGCAACACTGGTGACACAAAAGCTGCTGGAGGGGCTTATCAGCATTTATCTTCTATAGATGTTGAGAAACTACAGATCTTCTGGGACAGTTCAGATATAAAAGCAGCCCTAATGCTGCTCTAATGTGACCTCCTAGAGTGAGGTACCAGTGGGGGTTGACTCCTGAATTTCTTAGTGTAAGGACTTTGAGGGGTGATTTCCATCACCAAATGCATTGGTTTTTCTGTCCCAAAGCTCTGAAAACCACCAGGAGATTTTCTTCTGCCTAACAGAGGGAAAGAAATTGTCACTCAGTCTAAGATTAACCTGTATGGTATGAATATTTTCTGCTTTTATGAATACCGGCAATGCACTGTAACTAATTTTTTCCATTATTTAATAAGATATTAATAATTTTGTAACAATATTTGATGCTTGCATATTTCAAAACATTGACATAGTATAAAACTCCCAGTCCTTAAGATCAGAATTTTTCTTAACAAGTCAAGTTTTATCAAAACCCATCAATTTCATTAGTTCTAAAATTTTGCACTTAATATTTTGACCTTGAGAAAACCTTGACTGAATTACAGGCTGAGTTCCGCCACAGGGTTGCTCACCGTCCTGTCAGAATAAAGAGGTGAGTTTCTCAAGACTTAGATCCAGAGTCTACATTTTCAGAGGGCCTTTTTTCATGTCTTTTCCAGGAAGTTGTCGCATGCCTGGTAACTGGGAACTTCGGAGACAGACCACCTATCAGGCTCCTCATTTTCACACTTTTTGAT
Source organism: Sterrhoptilus dennistouni (assembly GCA_013397095.1). Taxonomy (NCBI): domain Eukaryota; kingdom Metazoa; phylum Chordata; class Aves; order Passeriformes; family Zosteropidae; genus Sterrhoptilus; species Sterrhoptilus dennistouni. The sequence continues at coordinate 1,412,093 of VWZU01017909.1, read as the reverse complement.
TTCAGTAATGTTTGCTGTCTTGGTATCCCCAAATGGCCACAGGCAATACATCTGTAAACTCTGAAACCAGCCTAATGTATCATGATAACTATAAAGCCTTGAACATATGAGAGGTAATGAAAGCAATTGCCATTATTGAGAATTTCCCTAGTAAGTGTACCAAGAACCTGAAATAAATTTAATCAATTTAGAAGATAATGTGCAGCTGAGAAAGCACATCTTCAGAATTTCCATACTTTCTCATTTTATTTTGATTGTTGCAGAACTTTACATGTTTTGTAGTTAGAATAAAAGAAAAAAAACCACCACTCTACCAAAATATTAAACTGAAAATAATGAATTATAATGCTTAAGGGAATTTCCTCCTGGCCTGCACTGACCTGTTTTCTTACTTGATTACTTTTTACCCTGGGAAAAGTGTATGGGGGGAGGATTTTCAATTTTCTTCACTCTTCCTTTGAAACTGTGTTTTCTCACTTATCTTAGTTTTATATAATATAATTTTATAAGTGTTGGGTAGATGAAGAAAACACAGTTTTCTTTCTCCCTCATTAATTGCTTTATCTTTGTAATGCTGTCAATCCTTCCCGAAGAACAAGGAAAAGCGCAAACTCCTTTTTAAATGTACTCTGCATCATTCCTGTGCTAATAATGACTGGAAAAAGATAAATTAGGCAAACTCAGAATAGGATGGTGCTTAGGAAGTCAGAACCCAAGATAAAAAATATATTGTAGAGAGAATTACTCTAGACTATTGTCTTATTGGCTTATAACAGGCTTGAATCATTACAAGACTGTTTCTGCTGATGAAACACTAGATGTTGAGTACTGAAGCACTATCCCTGCATGCTTTAAACTTTTTTTGAGTTCTTACTACATGGCTAACATTGTTCTCTTAGTTCTGGCTGTTCCATCAGGGTTTACTTGTCCTTGGTTTTTAGGAGCTCCTCCTGATTTTTTTTTTCTGGATGCCACAAAAAAAAACCAAAACCAACATAACGGGCAAATAAAAGCACAAGCTGATAGTTTTATTCAGTTTAACACTATGGCAGCATACACTGGTAAAGCCATATATAAAATTATTTTCAATATAGAAACACCTATAGCTTTTCATTTCAGTGCTTTTGATGCTTTTCATCACTTGGGTATTACGTATGTACTGTGGTGACAGTCTTTGTCACTACTTAGGGTGAGATTCCTGTGATGAAATTTAGGCAGTTACTATCCATGCTAATCACTATATATTCCCTTTAAAGTAAACAGTTCATGTGAATGACTACCTCAAGCCAGTCACCCTCAGCATGTGATTGCTCCACATGTAGGTGTTGGTAAGGCTGATGCTTAAAATTAGACAAGATAAATCCCAGCCTGGCTTTCTGTGGTAGGGAGAAGATTTACAAAATGAAATGGAAGCAGCATCCACCAGAACACAGAAATTAGAATGCCTCAAATAAGAGGTTTATCTGGATATTTACATATACTCACTTTGAGCTTCCTACCTCTGGCTTTCCTTTTTATACATATCCTAAGAAACCTGCAGTAATAATGATGACAGTTTATCTTCCTCTGTGTCTTCAATATAATTTTAATCTCCTTTATTAAGATTGAAGTCTGTTCACTTTTTGCTTCCAAGATAGCACCAAGATATTGTTTATATTATATTCAAAGCAATTTTTACTTACCTATAAAGTATAAAAAGAAAATGCTGATATAACCTTTAAATTATTAATATATAATCATAGAATTGCTTAGGTTGATAAAGCCCTTTAGGATTATTCAGTCCAACTGTTAACCTAGACCTGCCAAGCCCACTACTACGCCCTGTCCACAAGAACTATACAAACATGTCTTCCAAGTACCTCCAGGGATGTGACTCCATCACTGCCTTGGCAGGCTGTTCCAGTACTTTACAGTCCTTTCAGTGAAGAAATTTTTCCTAATATCCAGTCTAAACCTCCCCTGGCACAGCTCAAGGCCTCATGAGCTGCTCCTCATGGTATTCATGCTCCAGACCCTTCACCAGCTCTGTGGCCTTTCTGGACACGCTCCAGCCCACTCATGTGGGCCCCAGAACTGAACAGAAGATTTGAGGTGTGGCCTCACCAGTGCCCAGTACAGGGGGACAATCCCTGCCCTGGTCCTGCTGGCCACACTATGGCTGATACAGGCCAGGATGTCATTGGCCTTCTTGGCCACCTGGGCACACACTGGGTCATGTTGCTGTTGTTAGCCAACACCCCCAGGTCCTTTTCTGCTGGGATCAATTTTCAAACTTTCCAACCACTCTGACCCTAGTCTGTAGCCCTGCATGGGGTTGTGGTGATCCAAAAGCTGGACTCAACACTTGAATACAATTGACCTCAGCCCATCAATCATACCTATACTGCCACCACAATGACAAAAAGTTTACCTCTCTGCCTGTTTCTAGCACAATTTTCTTTCTTATGGTTCAAATAATTCTTTTTCTTTCAATACTGAGTCACCTTTCTTCTGCACTTCATTAGACAAATTTGGGGATGAATAGAATTGTTTTGTTCATCTATCTTTTTCAGGAAGTTCCCTGGTTAACATAAAAAAGACTTCGAACTTTCAAAGAGGTTTCACCATTTCTGTCTGACCATTCTGTAATGCATTAAGATATCTGCTTCGTCAGATATCAGAACTTATGCAGATTGACAAACTATTTGATGAGGTAAAAGTTAAAGGGAAGGCTAATATATTTCACTATATCACACCTGGTAAAAAATAAAATGAGCTCTCAGTTAGGAAAAAAAACCTTTAGGCTCAAAATGCACCTAGCATCTTCTAAAGTTTTGTATAGGGTTATTTAGCTGTATTCAAAGTTGCTGTATTATTATAAATTCTGTTCTTATTTTCTTGACTATTTTGATGCCACATGTATTTATGCATTCAGTTTCCTTTTATTTGCTTTTAGTAGGGCCATTACAGGTTCTCTTAGGTTTTGTTGTCTTCTTTGGCTCTTAGTATATGTTTTGCATGTCAAATAATGGGTCATGCAGATGGAATGCTTAGGTTCCAGGGAGAATTGTGATGCTATTTTAGTCAAGTGGAACACATTTTATAGGACTTGACTTAAGATCTGATGGTTCTTCTTGTTTTATGATAGAAAGCTGGACAGATGATTCATTTCCCAAAAGGGATTTTACCTTCCATTAACTCCAAAGCGATCTGAAGTTTGGTGCCTCAAATATGAATGTCTAGTGAGGGGGTAAGCTCCAGATACTAAATTAGATGTCTCCGGGTAAGCTAAGTATCAACTCCAAAGTGCAAAAATGACCAACCGAATTTCCTTAAGGTGTCCAGAAAATCCGTATGGAGGTGTCAGAAATGTTGAAGAGACAAAGATTTAGACTTTGCAGAGTGACACTTGTATGCTGGACGGAAGCCTCTAAGACAGCCTAATTGGCACCGAACATGCATTTTATAATGAAATATAGTCAGTACCACCAAGAGGATAATTCAACTCAGTTTACAGAAAATATCTGTAGTGGAAATCGCATCCTAAATATACATGCCTAGTACCTTTGAGATTCATAATGATTTGGTCTTGTCATCCCTGTGCCAGCTCCTTGTGGATGTCTGATATCATACACCTATGTGTGTGTAACTAAGTCCCATGCTGGACTATCACCAGATCAAGATGTTTCAAATGTAATCAAACCCCTAAAAATAGGCAAAATAATCTTGCTTTCTAATCTCTTTCTCTCTCATTCCACTCTTCTGTAAAATGACACTGAGAACAGTGACATCAGGATGGTTTCTTAAAAATGTTAAAATGTTGTTATAACTTCATTGAAATAATTTCTTGAAATCTGTGCATGAAAGCAGTTTGTGCTGGCTGAGGAACCAATCCAGTAGTCATAATGTGCTTTGAAACCATTCAGTAATGAGCACTCTAAAACTGCACAGTAATATCTTCTAATATATTTTACTTAATTAGCCACTAAAACTAGAGTTAGATCTTCCCCCCATCCCCCAAAGAATATCCATGCAAAGAGAAATATTTTAACTGATTTTGCCATTTAAACATAAAATATGCTCTGTTCTCTTAATCAAGAGAAAGTTCCTAGGCCACTGAATTTGCTCTGTCCCTGCATTCCAGCTGCAATCTGTACAACAGTTATCATGCAATGGAATCTGAAGAATTTCCTGAGACAATAAATCATAAGAGAGCAGTATGTTCAACTTACACTTGGTGGACATGATGACACTTCTCTAGATGCAGGGAGAGATACATTATGAGTAAGCCACATGAGATGTTTGAAGAGTTTCAGCAGGGCTGTATTACACATGCAGGGAGAAAAAAAATAGAAATTCCAAAGTACTAAAAAGAAAGCTGCATTTAAAGTTACCATTTAGCTGTCAAAATACATCCTACTGATTGTGCTACCAGTCAACAGAATGCATATTTTGTACATATCATGCATGAAAAGCAAAGTTCTTTGAAATATATCACAGACCTACAGCACAGGCATATTTTCTCTGGAAGCAGATGAGTGCCATTTAACCAGAGCTCAGTTAATGACTTCTGTCATTGTGCAAATCAATGAGGCCTCTCCAATGGTTCATTTTATTTATTTTCTCTTTTGAACATGAGCAAGTATAATTGTGTTCTTTAATTAAACCAATTTTAATTATATTTTGCATGCTTAAATATGACATTTTTGTACAATGATATACAGCCCTAGACATGCAAATAATACTTACTAGTAGAACAAACATGTTCATTCCTCTGTTCCTTTTAGCTGTCTTCCAAAAAAAAGCCATTTTATTTGCTTGAGCTGCTGAAGGTCCTTCCAGTCAGCAGTGAACATTCATTTCAATAGAAAAGTAATTGATGGTAATAATAGCCCAAAGAAAAATTATTCTTGCCAAGAGAAGATTTATTTCTGTATGAGGGAGTAAGGCATTATAGCTATAATACTACCTATATAATGAGTCTCAGGCACTTGGCCTAAGATTGTATGAAACCCCAAACAGCTGAAACAGCACAGTGAGGTCTTAATTCTAAAGTACCTTTTTAATGGCATATCAGAAGATAGAGAACAATCTTGTGAGCATCTTCACCAAATGTCATGCAGCATCAGATATAGTATTTTTCTTCTTTGCTTCCACTTGCAACCATGTATTATATTTCTAAGAAAACTGTTCTTTCCCTGATGGAAGCAACATTTTTTTTAATGTAGTCTTTAAAAATCTTGTCCTGCCCTTCCGATGTCAACTCTTAGAACAATACAATCACAGTAAGCAAACTTTTTCTGTCTCTTGTTTATTATCAGCATTTGAGAGTCTGTATATTATTTTTTCTCTCCAGTTTTATTGAGTTTTTTATAACTAAAGATACAATAAATCTGTTGGATTTCTGGATGAAATGCCAGCCTGTATCTAATGAATAATTATTACTTCAATTTTCAAAGGAAGGAAAATACATTATTTTAATGACATAATGTTAAATGATTAAATCTGATGTAATTTATTTAGACATCTAGTTCTCACACTTCTCACTATCCCTCTGCCCTCCAAAGTGGTACATTCTTTAGATGTGAACCTATCATTATTGACTTTGCTTTTCTTTTTATAGACAGCATTTTCACCTTAACTTTCAAAAATTTACTGTAAATGTTGGAAGTGTGCTCGCCATTTAAAAATTTAAAAAACTCCAAAATATAAAGCGTGCCCACTTTTCAAAACCCCAAACAAAGTTCATATATTTGAACTAGTTCATTTTGTTCACTCTACTAAAGATGTTGTTTAGGTGTTATGTTACCTGTATTACTGGATTTATCAGATATTAAAATCTTTTGTATATCTGATTTTCATTGATCTGGAGAGATTCTAGTCCTGTTATATATGGGCCACAGCCTGCTAAACCCCAAGCAGAACCTACAAAGGGCATGATGTATTTCCAGACTTGAAAGGTTTGTAAAAACACACTTTAGCAAGGCCACAAGATATGAACCAGATGCCAGAATCATCAGAGGAAACATTAAAACTTCTACATATATTAATTACTTGAGTTTACCACTTTCACATATATTGGGTTTTTCTCTTTCTTTTAGACATATTTCTTTCAAACATATTTAGGGGTTTTGCACCCAATTTTTTAGGTGTTTTTCAAATTAACAGGTTAAGATATAGTGCATGCTGTTTAATACATAAAGAACATTTTAATTGCATTGAAATAGAGAGAAAAACTTCAGTATCATTTTTGCCTTGTAATACTTTGGTTTGAATTTTGAGTTGGGTTTCAGAACTTCAGCAACATCATTTAAATTCATCAAGCATTTTCAATAGCATATCCATGCCAAACGTTATTTTCTGTTACAGAGGTATATTTGGAAGTATATACGATACAAATATAAGCAACTCCGATGAAAGCATGCAATAAAACCTAAATTTTACAGTGACTGAATGAATAGAGAATAATTTATATATTCAGGCTGAACATGACTTGAGTTTTTCACTTACAACTACTATGATTCCTCTGGCTTACAGTGCATCTCCTCTGGCCTGACCTCTCCTCAAACCACAAATCACTTGAGAAGCATTCTGGGGAAGGATTGCTACCTGATTACCTTATTTTTCCAATTCTTCACCACATCTTCACTTTTCATTATTGTTTGAAAGAGAATACTGGACTAGGCAGAATTTTGATCTTACCTAGAAAGGCCATTTATGTGAAATCAAAAGACTATCTCATATCCCTGAAGTGAAATTAATTTTCAAATTATTTTAAGGATATTATTAAGTGAGAGCATTGTGGCATTCTCTGTCCTGCAGTTCACTACATCTCACATTAACAAAATATGACCTCTTCTGACAACATTGTCAAGTGTTCATCTATTCACCCCTGGAAAAGGATATTGCTACCTAGAGTTACATCCTCAATCTGTGCAAATTGCCATGGCTCATGAAATTAGTGCAACTATAGTAATTTATACCTGCTGAGCATCTGCTCCCTGGAGAGAAATGGGGGAAAAAAAAAAGAAAAAAAGTTAAAAATCTTCACTAATGTCTCACATCTAATTTAGATTCTCATTTAGACCTTCTTGGCCAACTTCTCTTCCAGCTCTAGTTCCCTGAAATTAATGGAGTTACGGCTGCAGGGAATTTGGCCTGCTATTTTTGGACCAGAAATTCTTATTTTCCAAGAGAACAAAACATATTCCTCACCACTGAAGCAACACTGGAAGGCTTTTGAATTTATAGCAAATTTCAAGCAGGACTAAATAACCTGGTGATAAAGGCATGACTGGTTATTGTTCAAACTTAATCATAGGGCAGACCAGTTGCTCAGCTTTCCTGTTTCATGCTGAAAGTGACGTGTTTCAGACAAGGAAAACTTCCAAGCTGGCTCCTTCACCAACCAGAACATTTTCCAGGGGTTTAGATCTAATTCTGAGAATAGAACAAATTAAAAGATGTCAGAAGTCAACTGCCTCTAGCTTTGCTCTACACATGCTAGAAACTGCTACTTTTCTCCTGTGATATATGTCAGGGTTTCCATTGAGGTGCAAGCATTTATTTAATTCATTGAAGAGAAGTTCTATACAGATAGTCTTGAGTGCATCAAAGAAGCCTGGTAAAGCAAAGTCAGACATCAACACTGGTCATCAAAGGATGAGACGTATTAGATACTTGTGATACAAGTTAGTTATATAGCATGAAGTTCCTTAGAAGCTCACAGAAACATGTCAGAGAGACCTTACATGAGTAAAATGACATTTACATGGAGTTTTAAGACTTAAATCAAGGGAGAAGGGATTTGTAGTCACAGATATAACTGCAAGTTATTTGACCTTCTTGATTCAATTGAATTTTATTAATCATAATTTGTGTTGATGTTACAGGTATTTCCTCATGATTTCTTAATACAGTTATCTCCTTCTGCTGAACACTAATATCTGGTTACATTCTTGTGAATGCATGCTAGATCCACAATACTTCTTTTTCCCAGCTGTTTAGCTGTGATAGAGGGATTTTAGGGGTTTTTTCAGGCAGGCCATGACAGGGTCTGAATTGCTGTTATATGCTGATTTCTTTTACATTTAAATGAAAAATGAGTTTTAGGCAATTGTCAATGTGTGTGTGTGAAAAGCGGTTCCAGCTTTGACAGAAGTAATATATAAAAAAAATTTCTTTAAAATTTTTTAAGACTGGGAAGAATGTCTCCCTTCTTCTTCTGTTCCTCACTTTCCACTATGGAAAAGTTCCATTAGCCTAGAAATCAAGACTGACAAGCAAAACCACTGTAGTTGAGTGAAAAATGACTGCAAGGCTGAGACTTGTTTATTTTGCAAAAATTATTTCACTGCTACATTTCTTTCTACAAGTTTAAAAGAAATAATTCATTCAGAGACACAGCTTGCTGTGACTCAGCCCAGTCAGCTGGTATGTTCTGATACTTTTGAGAGTCTTTGTTCTGTTGTTGATAAATAACATTAATCACTTTTGATTTGTCAAATAATTTCAAGACTGAGGAAATCCTGAAACATTATTTCTTTCAGACCTTTCATTTCTCTCCTTGTGATTTTCCAATACATCCGGATTTCAAGAGCTTTTTTACACTCTTCACACCAATTTCAGTATCATATCTCAAATGTGAGAGCTGCCAGATCCTTCTGAGGAGCCTCTGAGAGGTTCAGGACACTGATGAGGGTTCTCTGGGTTTTTGTCTGTCCCCTGAGTGTCTCTTTCAGTAGTACTGGAAGAAAAAAAGTTTAATATAATGAAAGGTATTGAAAGGTTGATAAGGAATTCTTCCTATTCTCCATTTAAATTAGAATGGTATTAAATTTTAAGGAGAACAAATCAAATGATGTTACTTGTTGGATGCTGCATAATTAAATTATGCAACTGGGGAAACTAAGAACGTAAATAGGTTCCAGATGAATTAGAAAATTTTTTGGAAGATAGATCCATCAGAGGTTATTAAATAGGATGATGATCTAAGCTCAAACTTTGTCACAGAAACTCACAAAACTGCTGCAGGCTGGAGAAATATGCTGAAAAAATAATCCATCTGCCTATGTTTTTCTTATCTTTTTATGGGAATATTACTACTCACTGTTGTTGATCATCTGACTTGCTGAGTTTTTTATTATATTTTTAGGTAAAAAGATCTGAATGTAATCTGGGTCAAACACTATAAACATACACTTTAAGAACTGAGTGTTCCTCTTATTTCAAGAGGAAAACAAGAAAAGAAAGCAATTCATACTGAATGTTGTTACACTGCAAAAAATATCAGAAAGGGTGGAAAAGATTTTTTTAAAAATGGCTTTTATTGATTCATTATTAAATCTTAATATGAATTTGAATTTCAGGTGCACAAGTCTGTCTTCTGTTTATCAAGATTTCCAACTTATTCCAAACATTAAGTATTTAAAAAAATATTTAATGTCAAGCTCTTTTCCTAATTATGTTTCAAATTGTTGAAAATTGCCTCACTTCATCATAACTATTACTACACATCTTTTCAATATTTTTTTAATGTCAAACTTTTTATTGGTCTAATAGAATATTACTTACATGAAGAATACAGTGGTAATTATATGTCCTTAGTTTAACCTGCAAACCTACAGAAGAGCATCAGAAAAATACAATTGCTTGACACAGAGAAGAGGAAAAAATCTATTTAAAGAGACTTAATAGACACGATAAATAACTGGATGCATCACAAAATCTTGTAAGGAAGTCGATTATTGCAACACTGAAAAAAAAATTGCAAAAATTTAACTCAGGCTAAAAGTGTAAGGACAGTTTAGATTAAGGAAATTATAAATTATGTACATACTGAACACAGAAAACAGAGAAAAATCCAACATAATTTCCAAATATCTTTTGTAAACAAAGTGATAATTAAATTGTAGTTGATTTTTTAATGAATGTCTATATATATGTGTGTGTGTGTGTGTGCTTTGAGTTAACATATATTAAAAATATTTGTTCATAATACTTTAGTTCTTATTGATAGCATAAAAAAAAAAGAAGAGAAGAAAAGGTAGAAGTGGCAAATGAGAGGCAAAATGTCTTAATTTCTTAGTGACACCTAATATTTAGCCTTTATAAGCAAAAATCTATGCTGCAGAAATGATTACGAAATTAGCTTCCCTATGTAAAATATATACTTGTCTGTTTTTTCAGAGAAGATTGACACAATAACAGTAGATAATATTTGGTCTAGTATTTTAATAATCACAATTAGCTTAATCCAGTTTGTTTTCCTATCACAGGCATAAGTAGGATTTTGTTCAGTGGTGTTCTTACGTGGAAGTTGAATTTAATTACTGAGTTGCTCTTGTAAACTAAGCAAATAAAATATTGTGACCTACTGTTTGAGAGGGAAGGTTGTAAAATTTTTGATCCTCCATGTCACATCTATTTTGTTTGTTCGATGTGTATAAATAAGTAAGAAATATGCTTTAAATAAGTAAGCATAAGAAATATGGAATAGTGGACAAGTAATATGTTGTCTCTTATCTATGTTCACAAGCTACCTTTAATTCCTTGGTAATGCCCCACTTTCAAAGGAGACTAGCAATTATCTTCGACCCTGAAAGTCTGACCTACTCTAGTGCAACACAGTGAATCCTGTCTTAAGCCATTACCCAAGAGACCAGTAAAATTTGGTCACCTACCACATATGACCTTTAGCTAAATCCATAGAAGACTGCAGTAGAAATCTTGGGAACTACATTAAAGTAATTGTTTAAGGTAGGATTATCTTCCAGAGGCAGGATGGGATACGAATAAGGTTTATCTTGTTTTGTTTAAAATGAAACACTGCCGACAGTGTATTTTTTAATAGATGTTCTTTATTGGGAATGCTAAGTTCTTTTCACAGTGCACAGCCAGGCAGCTGGCAGAGACCCACAGGTTAACTAAAAAAGCACATTACTGTTCTGATATTATTGATGATGCTATCAATGCTTTAGGTAGACTAGAAAGAGGAATTGCAACTTGTTCCTGGGCCAGTCTCACAGCAGTCTTGCCTCCTCTGGCAAGAAACAGATCAGTTATTAAAATTTGAAAAGGCTTCTTTAACACCGTGGCAAAAACAAATTAAAGAGGAAAAAAATAACCTACCTATGACTTATACACCTTCTTATTTTTGTCAGGACCAAGTTAAGGACATGATCCAAAATTAAAAACTCCTTGAGAATACCTCTAGTGATTAAAATTAACGCAACGACAGTGTAGGTTTTAAGAAATCACATAATTGTTAGGTGGCAATCTTACTCTCATGAATGCAGAGGCTGAACTTCAAATGCAAATTATTTCTGGGGAAAAGACCTTTGAGTGATAGGTGTAGGATTCTCAGAATCAAACCTGAGCACTATACCACGAACCTGTGGATGTGAAAGCCAGTTGGGCTTATATCACTCATTCCGATCATATTTTTTTGGTCACAAAGGAATGTGTTGCACTAGATTTTGGCCTGGAAGAAATAGGCTTTTCATTAGAAAGTGTTAAATGTTATAGGAGAGGAAGGATGGCAACAGGAAAAAAAATCAGGGCAGCAGAGGAAACAAGAAAAGGGACTAGGAGAATAGAAGAAAATGGAAAATGAGGAGGAAATTATGGCAGAGCTGCTCATGCAAGTTCAAAGGTGTGAGTTCAGAGATGTAGAGCTTGACTGTAATGAAGTAAAGAAATGGAAAGCCAGAGAAGAAAACTGACTCAATAAATCATCAAAGTACAGATACCCTGGTTGATGACAGCAAATCTAAAATAGATATTAAAAAGTAAATGAGCAGTTAGTTCATCTCCTGAGAAGGAAGGTGGCTCCTGGAGTGAGAGGGCAAAGATATTATCAAGAGTGTTTGGCAGAGGTGAGATGGGAAGGTCCTTTCACATGTCTGCACTAAGGCATATAAAGGTAGCAATGGAAAAGAGATTCCGCTATTGATGAATCCTTTCAACATTAGAAGGAGAGATACTGGGGAGATGAATTGTTTCTTGGCATTGTAGTCCTGTCAGTGCAAGATTTCTGAAAACATGCTGGTTTCAGACTTGCAGGCAGTGCCTTTAACCTGTGGATTTCTCCAGGGGTGATCTCAAAATTGGAAGATGAAATAAAGTATGTTTTATCATCAGATTTTTTGTGAGTTTTTTTAGATTCAATTTTTTGGTTCATCATTTTTTATATAAGAAAAAAACTGGAAAATTCCAAGAGAAATAAAAAAAATATTGCTGAAAACTAAGTGTAGCTCCTAAATACAACCCATGCACTACTTTGCTGCCTCATATTTAAATTTCAAACTCTTAATGTCAGGGGAATTAATGGCTAAAGATATCATAAGACGTATGCCGAATACATTATAGATGTAAGAGGATTATTCTGATCAACCAGATGGAAATGCATATTTCATCACACTACTACAGCTTTAACTCTGGCCCAAAATAAACAATGTTTTTCCATCAGTGATTTCAGTATGTAAACAGAACATAGCACACAACCCTGCTGAAAAAGAAACAGTTTTGGCTGAGATTTTTCAAAAGCAGTTAGTAGAGCTGAACCACTCTGCGACTCCCTGAGCTTTGTAAACTCCTTCCTAAGACCCTAATCTTTGTACACAGCCAAAATGTCTAAAAGAAGAGGTAGCTCTGAAATATATCAGTTCATAACATCGCTTTTGTCTTAAAATCTCTAGGCACTCTTCAGCTGAGCCTGGCAGTTTGTACAAACTGATGTAGTATTACCCTTCTGTTTTTACCTGCTGAGGTAGCCCTGACATTTGAATGTGTAAGGCATACAAAAAGACCCCTGAGTGAGGACTGAGATGCTCTTTCTGTTGCTCAAGGTAGCCCTTATTAAATATTATTAATTATGCCTGATTCTGTATTGTTATTCTCTTTTTAAAATGGTAATTTGCTTTATCTCTAATAAAATGATAGAACATAAAAATGTAAAGGAAAACACATTTTAAAGAAAAGTTAGAACAGCTTCAAAGAACTCCTTAATTAGCATATGATCTTACAAAAATATATGTTACTAAGGCTTGAAGAGTCATTTTGCAGTGGATAAAATAAAATTCATACCACTCTTTATTAAGTTCATGTAGCTATCACTAGGTTCATAGGAAAATTGATAGAAACTTGTTTGGACTTTTTTCCTAATATCACTGTCTCCTGCATATTCCTGTCTGTTTAACCAATACAAGACCCATGAGTCATTAGGATGAATATTATGATTTTCTTAAAGAATTTTTATTAAAAAAGAAAAAAAAATGTGAAGAATCAATCTGTATTGAAGATCTTTTCACACCTATGGTTTCATCAATTGGAATTTGTTTACTGTCTTTTCTATTGTCAGTAAAGGGAGCGTCACTTGCACTTGGTTCCTTTAGCTACTCTGAAGTTACTTTAAATGCCAACATCTCAGAGCTGTTCTCTTACTTCCGGACTTATTCACAAAGGCTTGCAAGAGAATTCCAAAACAAGAATGGACTATCTTCTTCCTAGTTTAATTATTCAGCTGCTCTGGTTGAAAGCCAGGCCATCTAAACTGGTGATACAAAGCTAATCATTCGACATGGGGCGGTTGAACAGATTTGGGGAAATCTCCACTTGCATTCAGTAATAGCTTTTTGATTATTCAGGTCCAACAAAGTCATTGCATTTGATGCAATGTTACTTAAATTTGGTGTTGATGTTTCTGCTTCTTGGCTCCTGTGGGTTTTTAAAACTGTTCCCAGAGCAAATGAGAGAGGAAAGTGTGTGTTGAAATCATTCTTCTGGCTCTGCTCGAAAAGAACACACTTGCAATTTATTATAATGAAGGAAAAATATTCTGTACACAGTGGTCTAATTAAAAACCTAGAATAATGCTTTGCCGAGGCTTCTTCATAAACATTTGGGTGAGGATAAGAATGAGAGGAGGAAGACAAAAGTTAGTTCTTGGATTAACATTCAGAAATGTAAGAATTTTGTGCAGCACTAAAGTAATTATTATATGTGATGTTAAAGACAGTGTGTGGTATTAAATAGCTGTACTTTAATATTACAGTAGTAATAACTACTTAAGTTCTTGCAGCCAGCTGAAGTAATGACTATATACAGAACTCACTTTTCTTAGGAAAACTACCATCATTGTGGATGAGATAAATGGTTTGTCTATAATTCAGTAACATTCCTACTGTCATGACCACTGGCAGCTAAATTCAGAGGCAAGTACCAAACCACCGCAGCAGACAACTTTAGATTTCCAGTTCAGTATATATATCAAGGAGATTCACACCTATCTTGAAGATAAGGCTGGCTGCCCTTTAATCTTAATGAACTTTTGGAATGTAAATGCACTTTTATTCTCCTTTTTCAGAATTAGGTAACACCTCAAGTGACACTTTATGGCACTTAGTGTTACAGTCTGCTTCATAAACTGAACAACTCTCTGGTAGAATTCGAGAAGTACATGTCAACTGATTGCTTATGCTGCTGGCCAGTTATACTCCCAGCAAGTAGTCGAAGATTATATCATGTCTTTCTACAAATAAACTTTTCAAGTGGAACTGGTAGTCACAAAAACCCGTGTTTCTTTTTGTTCTCAGTGTTGGGTGGCCTTGCAGTATAAAACACTCAACTCTACTATGCCAAGTGCAGGATAGACAGGGACTGTCCTTAAACACCAGCCCCTACATTTTAGAATTTTTCCTTTGTGCTAAAAAACAAAGGGTATGAGTTGCACCATCTACTTCTTAGGAAGTCTTCAATTTCAGGAAAAAAATTTAGCCCCTCTACAGACCAAAATTTGTTTAAGGTGTATTTAATGCCACAGCTTCCCACTGGTGTAAGCACTCACCCCTCCACAAAACAAAACTCCAGCTAGTTTTCTCCATATTTTACATTACCTTTTTTCAAGACTTCATTTGTTATCGTTTTCTGTATTTACTCCCAGCAGTGCTGAAGTGTTTCAATGCTATGAGATTAAGAACAGGAAGCCAGAGGAGTGTTTGGAGATCCTTTCTCTCACTCTACAAGAGCCAGAAACTCTTCTACCCGAAATGGAACAATGGAGATTTTTAAGCTATTGTTCCCATTTATTTCTATCATCTTTCTGTTTCACAGATATCCTTTACAGGGAAGGGAAAAGGGGTGAAGTATAGGGAGGCGGAGAAACTGGGAGATTTTTGACAATTAGCTGGGATGAGACAGGAAAGAGGAGTGGTTATTATGAGATGAATCATACTCCAAGGGCTTCATGAGGCTTCATGAATGTTTTGAATACTCCTGGGTTGTAATTATCTCAGGATAGGTAAAAGAGGTATTTTTAGAAATGTCAATTTTCTTGATTTATCGGAATTTAAGAGCTCAAGAAGCAGACTCAGAAAATGGGGAATTTGTGGCCCTGTAAAGGTTGAGACTCCAGCCATTTTGCAGTAATAACCTGAGGGAAAGGAAGCTCTTGATTCCCCCATTCCAGGAAGGCCAGAAGACCTTTTGAGACACCAATTTATGCCCAGTAAGTTGCTTTGATTTTTTTTTTTTTTTTTTCTGTGTATGGTTTCATAATTTGCCTTTCTGCAACTAACTTAATTGTTAGAGCTTGTACTGTCTCCAGTGCATCACTTGGAGGTATCCCCAGCGTCTCTTTAGCTGTGACTCTATATTCCCCTGTTCCCATATCTCTTCAGACTACTTCAAAGCAACCCTGTACTTTTAATCAAATCTCCTTATGTGTATTTTCGGTCTGTTTGCTGGTTACTTGCATCCTCTGTGGTTTCAGCATCCCTGAAACAACTGCTTCCTTGACCATTTTTATGTTTTGTAGGGGGATGGGGGTGAATTTGTATAGAAATCAAACAACCAAGGCCAGGCAATGGAATCTCAGCAGGGAGACTGGAATCTGGGTAGTCTGCAACACCTCTCTTCTATGCACCGATTTCATCAGTGCCCTCAACCTGTCCTGCTGCTAAAGAGTTGCCCGGCACTTAACATTTATTACATGATGTAATTACATGATTTATTGAGTTTACATTTATGTTCTGAAAAAAACCCAAAACTCTTGTAAAATGTTAGAATTACAGACTAAGAGAAAATCTCTGTCCAGCAAATTACACAGCTTCTGTGTAACCATGGGCTGTAGAAAAGAGGTTTCTTTCTATGCATGGCTATTAACAGCAAAGTTCCACAGCAGACAAGAGTATATAGCATTAGTCATTTGTTTCAGGTGCAATTAAGCTATTGTTCTCTCTGGGTTCCCTGCTGAGTATTTATTCACAGTATGATCTTCAGCAAATTATTCAGGGCCCATGTTCAACAAACATTTTGGTGCATTTACTTTAGTGGTTTAACACAGCCAGCAGCTCAGCACCACTCAGCTTCTCGCTCACCCTCCCTGTGTGGGATGGGGGAGAGAAGCAGAAAGGGTAAAAGTAAGAAAAGTCATGGGCTGAGAAAGAAAGTTTAGTAGGAAAAGCAAAATCTGTGTATGCAAACAGAGCAAAAGAAGGAATCATTCACCACTTGCCATGGGCAGGCATGTCTTCAGGAATCCCCGGGAAACCAGGGCTACATCCCATATAATGGTGACCTGTGAAGACCAACCCATCATTATGAATATCCCCCACTCTCTCCATCTTTCCCGAGATTTACATGCTGAGCATGACACCATATGGTCTGAGCATGACACCCTATGCTCTGGGATATCCCTTGGGTCATTTGGGGTCAGCAGGCTGGCTGTGTCCTCTCCCAACTCGTTGTACACCCCCAGCTCACTGGTGGGGTGGGTGAGGAGCAGCAAAGGCCTTGGCTCTGTGTGAGCTCTGCTCAGCAATAGTGAAACCATCCCTGTGTTATCAACACTGTTCCCAGCGCAAATCCAAAACACAGCCCTGTACCAGCTACTATGAAGGAAATCATCCTAGTGAAAACCAGCACACTTACCAAGGAAGGTATTATCACATACTTCTGGATTTTGCTGAAGTAATAATCTCAATGAAGTTAAATAATAGAGCATCTTTTGAAGGTTTTTACAGCATAAAACAATGGAGTTGTTCTGGATATGTCTTATTAACAGTAGTCAGAACTTCAAACTTGTTGGTTGCCTTTCAATTTACCAGGAAAAATCAGAGGGTTATATTGGTTAATGATGTCATACCAGTACTCAAGTTTGCAAAAAATAAACATTGTTTTTTAAATCTTTTAATCCCACTTTTCTCCAAATCCTTTTTGTTAGAAATGTAAACAATAGGCCATTCCTTTTAATAATGAGTTGTTACTCTGATGAAGAATAGTGATTTTCATAGTGCATAAATTGTGCATAAATAAAGTGCCTGCCTTAGAACTTAAGAATGGACATTTTTTCCTTTTAGTTCTTGTGGTCAGAGTCAAAGCTAAAATAGGTGCTGTACAGCATATAGGGTCTGCAGTTTTTTGGGAATTCATTGTCTCAGATGTCAAGGTTTATCTTAGCAGGCAACCAAGTAACAGCCATTTGTTCACTCAGAGATAATTGGAAAAAAAGGAAAACTCACCAAATGAGAAGCATTTAATAATTGAAACAAAGTAGTATTAGTAGTAGTAATAGCAGTGTAGTAGTAGTAACAGTAATAATAATTTAGCAATATCATCATAATTAATGATAAGTAGTAAAAATAACAATAACAATAACAATAATAATAATAATAATAATGAAAAGGAGAGAGATTGCTAAGGCCCAAGAGAAACAAGTGATGCACAATAGCATGCTCATCATCCACTGAGTGATTCATCCCCCACCAGTGAACAGTAGCTCCTGGCCAGCTTCCCCCAGTGTGTATACTGGGCATTCTATGGTATGGAATATCCCTTTAGCCAACTTGGGTTAGCCATCCTGGCCGTGTTCCTTCTGCTTTCTTTTGGACCTGCTCACTGGCAGAGCATGGGACACAAAAACTCCTCGACTTAGAGTAAGCACTACTCCTCAACAATCGAAATATCAGTGGGTTACCAACATTATTGTCATACTAAATTCAAACCCCACAGCATTATCACCTCAGAAGAAATTTAACTCTATCCCAGCCAAAACCAGGAAGCCAAGGGAGAAAATACTATCTCTTCACACAGAATACTTCCATCTTTTAATAACTTTTCTTTATAGTTTGGCTGTTGCAATCCAGTGCTTGATCATGAACAAATCCCATTTCATTGTACTAACATATCTCTGCATATTGCCTTGATAAAAGAACGTGCGTGATCTGTTTTCTCCTGCCATCAGGCCACTGTTGCTTTAAGAAGCAGAAGATAAAAGTGTTGGAGCGTTAATGACCTGCTGTCCCCCCCTGACACGCTGCACAGCAGAGCAGCTGAAGGCAATCATATGCTGTGCCCCTCTGCTGATATTCAAACAGCTCCTGGGAACCCACTCCAATGTCGTTTGCAAGTTTGCCAAGCAGACCTTTATTGATCAGAATGATCAATATTGATCAGAATCAATTACGGCAGCTCATACACTTGCATTAAGTACCCTGTCCAAGAAAGTGTGGCAGAATGAAGGCTATCAAGGCTGATATTAGCCTGTCAGCCATGAATTTGTATCTCCTTGAGAGCACAAAGAGAATAATTTCAAAGATAAAAATGCACCAAAGATTTTGCACACAGCAGCTATACGTCATGTTCTAAAGTCCAAGCTCATTCCAATATTTTCCTTTCAAGAATAACAGAAGTTCTCAGGCCTCGTTAATGAAATCTATAGCCCAGTCTCACGAGCAAATAAAAAAGTTAACTTGCAGAGCTCAGAAAGGGAAGTAGATCTATATGAATTAAAAGATCATGCAGGAGAAATCTGGCACTGAACTTTAAGGGACAGAGAAAAACTTACATTCTGGCAAAAAATCTCAAATTGCAAACCTTTAAAGATATGCTGTCAGTTAGTTGTTATATTTCAAATATAAATACTTCTAAACTGTTTAATAATAGAGTACTTCTCAGGATCTTTCCTTCATAAACGAATAAAAGAAAAATAAATCTAAAAATCAGTTTAGCAAGTGCATGTCATGCATCTGATTAATTTTTTAAGTTAATTTTGACTTATTCTTTCCCTTGCCCAGCTCAAATTCAGTAAATAACCACAAGTAGGCCTACTAACCACACCTTCTCTGAATGGTTTGCATGGGAGGAGCCTTCTTGATTCAACAACTTCAGAGCTTTCAGTGACTTACAAAAATAATTATTTGTTTGTCAGATTAAATATTCATTAAATCAGATATTAATTATATTTTAAAAGATTTTGTATGAGCTTATGCATTTGAATGTAATGGCACCTCTTCAGCAGTTCATGCGCTTCTCACACAATATATCCAGAACATGGTTTGAAAACCCCTTGCACAGAATTGATATGGAAAAAAATACCCTTTTATCTTGGAAGGTAGCAACAATTCTTTCAGGTATTTTAGTGCACTTTTTTTGTTGTATGTATTCTGTACAGTGCCCAAAGCACAGAAAACCTCCACATCCCTACCACAAAGAAGATGCTACAGAGGAGAGGAAGAGAGACTATTAACTTGTGGTTGTGCTCTAATTGTGTATATTTTAGCTACTGTAGAGAGAGTGGATGTGTGACTCAGCACACTCTTCTCTCAGGGAGAAGAAAGGGACATTCTTTAGACATTTACAGTTTCTAAGAAATTTTCATTCTAAAAAGAACTTCAGTAAAGTTAGTCTTTGAGGGGAAAAAAAAATCGGTGGTGTTGATTGAATAGGATGTATAAGAAATTCTGCTTGAAGTGGCTTACAATCTCTGCTGTGTTAAACAATTTTAAAAACATTTTATAGTGTCATTGCTAAAAAAAAAGCCCAACAGCCCTTTTGTAGAGGTAAGAATGAAGTGATCTAAAGAGTGCAACCACAAAATTGCCATTGTCTTCTTGGTCTTTCTGTGCTCTTGAGTTTAAAAGCCTAGGATATGTTCAAGGAAAAATTTCTCCTGTTTTGTAAGAAGGGGTAAGGACTTATAGGAGTAAGATATATTGATGGGGGACGGAAAAAAGGAACCAAGCCCCAACAGAATAAAGCAAAACAAAACTAAAAAACTCCCATATTAGCCTTCTCATTTTTTCAAGAAAAAACAGGAGCAGCATCCAGAGCTATATCCCTGGCCACACTGCATTTCTGGCCTTTTATGTTATTCAAACCATTCAAACCAATATTATCAGCACATTTTCTTAAAGCAGAAATAACCTAGTAAGATAAACATTTTAGGGGATCTCAAGGGATCGTTCACAGAGAGATTGCATAGTCATAATAAATCAGCCCATTTCCATGTTTGTCATACTTTTTTCTGTATCCTTTTTGGGGGGCAACTTGTGCTGTAGGGGGACATACATTAGAATAGAGATAATGGACATCGAGGAGAGGCATTCTCAAGGTGACTTGTGATTCTCGTTGACATGTTCCAGTTCCTGCTCGGTTTTATCACAGTACTTACAAAAGGTCAGTGCCATTATTGGAAGTAATGCTTCACTTATGATTTCATGCACCATCTCCTTAAAACTGCTCCATATTCCTTCTTTTAAGGGATCTGTTAAACCAGCTTTGGTAATAGTTACATAGTGGTTTCCAGGTCACCTTGAACTAGCCACTTTAAAACCTCCTAAACCAGGAGAAACCTTAAAAATGCCTCTGTGTTTTAGAGTGTTAATGTGGATTAATAAATCAAAGGTCTTCAGTGAATGTTTAATAACCATGTGTCACTCAAGGGTCACGGCTTTTTAGGAAATGCATGGATGCTTTTGATTTATATCTTTTAAATTAGTAAAAACCTGTTCAAAGGATTCTCTTAAAAATTAGGAAGCTTTATTTACTTTCTTTTTTTCTTCTGTACAGTTGCTATCTTGTAAGGGCATTAGGAAGATAGATCGAGGGGTTGGTACTAGACAATCCTTAAAGTTCCTTCCAACCCAAACCACTTTATTCTATGATTCATTAATGTTTGTTGGACTAAGGTACCATGGTGATGAGCACCAGAGAAGCACCATTGAAATAATTAATAGTTTCTTGCACTGTTCAGGCTTTGAATAATGACATTAATTAGAGTAGGGAAAGTTTCCTGTATTGAAACTGAACAGTTGGGTTTTTTACAAATTCTGAACCACATAGTGGGTGGGAGCAGGGCAGGAGAAGTGGAAAATGTCCTGTTCTGGAAAAATTTCTGCGCTGTTGGAGAAGTCTTGGAATAACTCTATGTCTGGTTTTCTTTGTTCTCTATTTTTACATGTGTCGAGAAAGGATTAATTATTCCAATCTTGACTGTCATCATAAATCTCCACATAAAACCACCTAATTATATAACATTTTTTAATGTAGATTAGATAACATTTTCCTGCACCCACATGTGCTCCTTGTTATCCCATCCAAAGTTCTTCAATATTTGTATAGAAGTCTAGTGAACAGAAAATTAAAAGGAAAATTTGTAAGTCAGAACATATCTGGATCTGCCCTGATGAAGTGGAAACATCTGAGTTGTCACTTCCAGATACTCCAGGTCATGGATAAATTTATGTCATTCTCATCCAGATAAAGATATATGCCAGAAGAATATTTTTGCCATTAAAAAATGGCACACATAATCACACCGATAAAGAATCATATAAGACATGCATACTTATGTATATGAGAATGTAGATTTACACGTATATATTATATATAATGACTTTCATGTGTGCAAATTTTTATTCACTCATTCATCAAATAAAAGCTGAATTTCTGTCATATTTCTTAAACATTTTACTGTTAAATATTTTTCAAAATAAAATATAAAAATCAATTATATCTAGTCAAAAGAATTATCCACAGGTTTTAACAAAAATATTTACTTATAACTAGGCATTTTTTCAAACAAATATTTCACAAATGAGCTTAATTCAGATTTTTTCATTTTCCCCAGGAGTGCACTTCTCATCTACAAACATGTTGTTCAAGTTCACTGTTACACCCACACCCATAAAAGGGTTATATTTGTGTGGGCAAATGAATGAGAGGCTCCTCTCTAAATCTGAAACCATACTCAGGGCACAAAATAATCACCAGTAAGTGGCATCTAGTTTGGATATGTGACCAGTACTGTTTTCAGCTGGTTAGGTTTAATTTTCTGCCTAGTAGCTGGTACAGTGCTGGGCCCCCAAAACACTTACTGTTTCTATTTCATAATTATATCTCTCAGAGTCTGTAATCAGACCATGCACTATGCTGGACAAGCCTATGTGAAAGGAGATTATAGGAAAATGTAAACAACAGTCATTTGTGTTTTATGAAATGACTAGTGGAAACCTGCCCCTGAGGACATGGTTTTTAAGACCTGTGTCTTATTCCCAAACTTATTAGTTATTCCACAAGAAAATGGAACTTCTTTCTGCCAGCCTTGCTCACCTACTTTAGGAACCCTGGGAGGTTTCTACAGTGCAAAGTGCACAGAATTTACGCGATCTCAAGAGCAGCTTTTTTTCGTCATCTGCAGCTGAACTGCCAAAATCCCTAATCTGTTCTGAAAAGCTGTCATACTGTCTGACCTAAAAAGTTCAGTTTCTCATTAATAACCTTCAGAGCTGCCCAATCTCCTCTGCAATGTGTGTGTTAATGATGGATGAAGCACCCAAAGAGGCAACTACAGCATCAGAGAAGGAAATAAACAGGCTGGCATTGCCCTTACAGCATTTGATTGATTTAGAGCACGCGCAGGAGCTGAGTAAAGGGTCTGCAGAGGTTTCACTAGAGTTGCCAAGGCAGCTGGTACTGCAAGAAAAGGTCAGAGGAGTTCGACATAGTTGGATTGTTCATAGATGTCTGATGGTGTCTGTTTTATTTAGAATAAATAAATAAATACTTGAGTGTCAAGGGATGAATTGGTCAGATTCCACCATCAAGAGAGCAGATCACTAGGATTTTGTTTTACTAATGGTTGTGGTTCTTTTGGAAGCCCTCTACATGGACATTCATTGTACCAGGAGCAAACATAGAATAAACCTCCATTTTTTCATAATCTGATTAAGAACAGAATTGCAGGACTTGAAAGACAACACTCATGCCACGGTACCTTTGCTTTTTGTCATATCTTCATTTCAAGTTCTGGCAGAGAGCAGGATATCTGTTCCTGTGCTTTTTGTGACTTATATTTGGTAGGAATGGATGCATATTTCACTTACCTTTAGTTTACTATGACATTATTTCTACAAAATGTCTAAGTTTAGCATCTAAACACAAATGAACTTTGTCACAGTTTCTCCATTTATACTTGCCATTGCTTACCATAAACATCATGAACAGCTGTAAAAAAA
>VWZU01017909.1:1358050-1388805 GCA_013397095.1 Sterrhoptilus dennistouni | reverse complement strand
ATAGACAAATAGAAAAAAAAAAAAAAAAAAAAAAAAAAAAAAAATCACCTGGTCAAATATTTTCTTGCTGTTTTAAAAGAAAAGCAAACTTCCATCTTCACGAGTTTTTATAGAACTAACCACTGTGCAGAAAGCAAATTTCAGACCTGAAATATTTTCACTGGAGGAAAAGTATTTCTGTTTAAAACAATTCCCTTGCTTCCTCATGAAACTGAAGATCTGCTACCACAAATCACTCTTTCTTTAGGCTAACATGAAATAAATGTGTGAAAGTTTCGTCACTTGGAGAGAGAAGATTTCAAGCCAAGGCTGCATAGAAAATAAGTTTTGACATCTGACATCCTGGAATCAGACACATAACATTTAAAGAATCATATCTTATGTTCTCTTGGAACGAACACCCCCAGGAAGTATAAACCTGCTTCACAGCATAAGTTCTTCTCTGTGTTTCAAGGATTTTGCAGAGTTAAGGCTTTCTTTTTCTCTGGTGAAACCAGCATTGGCCTTACTAGGTAAGCTGGTGATTTTCTGAGCTGAGAGCAGCCTTCTAGTTCCTGTCATATAGTTGGTTTATTATCCTCATCAACTAGTGTGTTTCTTGGAAACACTTATCTTTCTGAAAGACGCTTACGGAAAAGAATAAAGAGTGCTTTACCATAGAAATCTTTACAAAATAATTGAGAAGCAGTCCAGGTGTTTCAGTTAAGAGACAAGTATTGGTGTTTTCCCAACAAAACACAAACATCAGCAAAAGAACCTTAGAAGTCCTTATTTACCTGAAAAATTACTAGAGTTTCTTATTTTGTGTTTGGAATATATTTTCTTTGGACAAAAGTGTTTTTAAGATATGGATACTGATAACCCTTTGACATCCTCTCTAGTCTCACATTTAGCTATGTTCAGAGTTATTCAAAGTATTCCAGATACTTTTGCAAATAGTTATTGAGCTTTGAAATTGGAATTTGAATAGGACTATGGAGCAATTTGTCCCTGCCTATCCTTCATCACCTGCATATGTCTTATCCTATTGAAGAAGATGTCAGGCACAGAGGAATTTCTAAACATCAGAATTTATGTATCTATCTTATTAAAAGAGATGAAGAATGGACAGACTAAAATAAGATGGCATTTAGCTTGCCAGAAACTTTAGAATTGTCTAGCAGCCAAGAACATGTTTAACAAGTGGCCTGTGATAATACTCATATTTTCTATCCTTTATCTAACTTAGCAACACTGGTGTCAGCCTGAAAGTACTGCTGGTAGTGCAAGATCTTCTAGAAGACTTTCAGAATAATACTAAATGAACTCCAGTCATAGGGCACTTGACTCAAAAATTTTCATGTGGACTATGTTGCTTGCATTTGTTAAAGTAACCAGGATTTGATGTGGTATTTTGAGTTGCCAGAAGTTTACATTTTCAGATGTATGAGATAGTCCCAAGAGATCCCTCCTTCTTTATAGATGTAATTCAAGGCTGATGTTTCAACAGCAAGGATATCTATTTGGACATCCCTTATTCTGTGTACTCAGAATCCAAAAGGTATATAATGATCTCTATGCAAACAATTTTTGTCTGCAGAGAAGAATTGAGCAGGCTGAGATAGTTCAGGTATAATGCTGTTTAATAACTCATCTCAGGACTCATCAACAAAACTTGCCCTAGGAAAATGATTATCAGAAGCTTGCTCTCATGGGTGAGTTTGGAGCCCTGAGACATTCACGTCTGAATGGTGATAATTCCTGTGATATCTGTCCCACATGTAGTTACAGTGTACAGGTATGTAGTCACCTTGTTGATGTTCAAGATACTTAGCGTAAGGAGATGTTCATGGAAACAGAAAGCAATATAGTTAAGTGGTAAATCAAAAGGAAGGCACTTAAATTACACACCAAAAAGGGCATCAGAAAGCACATGGTTAAAATATTCATTTATAGTAATGCTGAAATTTGGTTATGATTTGCAAGATCATTCTCCCACTGATGTCGCAACAGACCTTTTTCTGAAAACTGATACACGCCTTAAAAAAAATAGCAAAAGCAACATCCCGATTTCTGCAAATCAGTCTGTTCCATTGAACAGTTTCAGTAAAAAACAGTTTATCTGCTTCCAATACCCAACTTTTCTTGTGTTTGTAAGCTTCAGTGCTGTTTTAAGTCTCATTCATAGAGATGCATCTGGTTTCTTTTCTCTTGCTTGTTTGATACGCTCTAAGTGCTTGAAGATATGAGTATTTCTCATTTGCTTTTTTGATGGTCTCCAGTATTTCAACCTTATGGTTGCCATCATCTTTAAAAATGTGCAAGCATCAGTACACATGAGCTAAAAAGCATTTCAGTACAATGAAAGATAAATTCAGTAAATAGATAACAAGAAATTTACAGTATATGTTTTGAATTCACAAATAAAAGTCAATAAAAAGCATTACTCTATATTACTCTAAAACTCAGTGATTTTCAGGGTTGTCCACACAAGATAAAAATATTTATTGTAGTGCAGCTATAAAAGCATTATTGAATAAGGGTATGTCAGTTCCAGAAAAGGTTTCAGGGAAACGAGGTACTTTGTTTCAATGAAACAAATCCTTAAACTCATCATTAAAGCCTCCAGGTAGAAAAAAAGCCTGTTATTCAACAGAAGACATTACATGGTTATATGAAATTTAGCATCTCTTTTTCTAATATAAATCAAAGATAAGTGATTTAGAGGAAAATCCCCCTGTCCTCTCTTCTATCCTGACTTATGATGTATTGAAACACTGTAACTTTTAAATATTTCAGAGGAGGTTGTAATCAGAACTATACAGGACACATATTTCATTATGGAATTTCTATACATACAGATTTCTATGCACTGCTCAGTAGTTGAAAGAAAAATGCTGTTACTTCACCTCTGTGTTGCAGTTCCCTCTATTCCCTGTTACAGGGATTTTGAGTCTTAGCAGCTTTCATGGAACCTATTTGCATCTCAAGCTGCAAATAGAACTTTTGTGTATCAAGATCCTCTGGAAGATCCCTAATCTGGTGCACAGTTGTGAATAATCTGAAAATCACACAGAAATATTTCTTGCAACCTCATCAACAAAGGAAGGAATCAAAAAAATTTATATCACGCTTTCCTCTGCAAAAAGAGAGAACATACTACTCATACATGGTTTATTGGTTTTAAAAATAAAAGCTCAGGAAGTGATCCCTGGGCATATTTGAGGCCAAGTCAAGCTCTGAGCAACCTTCTCTTGTGGAAGGTGTCCCTGCCCATGGCATGGGCATTGGATTGAGATGGTATTAAAGGTCCCTTCCAGCCCAATCTTTTCTACAATCCCCTTGGTTAAAGCCTGATTCTTCTAAGGGAGTCAATTACACACAATCTGGTGCTTAGGACAGCTTTGGGTGCACCAGTTACTGACACTTCAAGTTGTTTCCAGCCATGACTGCACCCAATTTCCTGTGGGACATTTTGGGTGCAAGTCATAATCTCCCAGTTTTCCTTCATTTCCTAATGCATTTCTTTACACAAACATTTTCATCCTGTTTCCTTGAACTGTGATCATTAAGTACAGCAGTTCAGGTTGACTGAACATCAACCAAGTGTCTTTCATGTTTTACATACCACAGGGTTTTTTTGTACTATCCATCACTTAATCAGAAATACCTTTAAATTGTCATCAAAATCAAGACTAGGAATATTAAATAGCAGTGGAACAAGAGTGCTATTATTGGGTGACCTTGTGTAATGAGTTCTTCTTGCACAAAATTAACAATTGCATTTTGCAATCTGCCAGTGAAGCAGATTTAATCCCTCTATCATAGGACTTAAGCCATCCATCTTGCATAAAATTTAACTTTTAATTACAGTGTCATGTGATACTATTTTAATTTTTCATATGAATTCAACTATACTGTACCTACCAGAACTGTAATTTTTGTTTTATTTTATTCTAAAGTTTTCTTAAAGTCTCTCTTCCAGAATCTAAGTGCTTCAGATTTGCAGTATTTTTGAATATTATATATTCACTAAAAAAATCCAATATATAATATTTGAATATTACTCCATCATAAATGGAACTGCTGGATGTGAATGAGCCATGCCATATAACTTAGAAAATGTTTTCATAGTTGCTGTTTCAGGTGATCTAATCCAACCCTAAATTATTTTGCTAATTTACTGTGAATGAAGGCTTTTGGATAATATGTCACATTTGTAGACCATAATCTTATATGAATCTTTGGTTTAGATTTCCCTAAAAAATTAAAATTAAATTAAATGCCCTTTAAAAGAGTAAATGGCAAACAAGCATATTCCGTTTCCTTCCCTCCAAGATTTCTTTTGCAGTTTCAGATAAATCCCTCTTTTTGTTAGCAGCATGGTAATTGGAATACGTATACAGTACTTTCTCCTTTCTTTTTTCTGTCTTTCTCTTCTCTCTGTTTTCTTTTGTATATTTTATTAGTATCAGCATCTTATCTGCCTTTGTAACCTATCCATGAGGACCTGCTGTTGTGCCACTCACACATTCTCAGTGATTCAATAGGATTTTTTTCTCATTCTTCTCATAGTTCAACATACTAGCCAATACTAAAACCTATTTGTTAGTGTTAAACCATTGTCCTTACACAGACGCCTTCAAAACTGCCTGCTAGTTATTTCTTCTCATTTGAGTATTGTGGCATTCACAGTAGGTCAGAGGAGGAACATACTTTTTTCTTAATTCCAGAAAAAGAACCAGCTAAGTTATTTCCATGTTGAGTTTGTAAAGACTGAATTTTGAAAAAAAAATCTAATGATTCTATACAGAATCATAAAATCACAAATGGTTTGGATTGGAAGGGATCTTAAACATCATCTCATTCCAAATGCCCTGCCATGGGCAGGGGCACTTCCTACTAGACCAGGTTCCTCCAGCCTTGTGTTGAACACTTCCAGGGATGGGGCCTCCACATGTTCTCTGTTCCACTGTCTCACCATCTTCACAGTCAAGAATTTATTCCTAATATGTGACCTAAATCTACTCTCTTTCTCTTTGAAGCTATTTCCCCTTGTCTTACCACTTGATGCCCTTGATCAAAGTCCCACTCCAACATTCTTGGATCTCCCTTAGTTACTAGAAGGGGCTCTAACATGCCACTGTAGCATTCTTGTCTCCAGGCTGAACATCTCCAAGTCTCCCAGCCTGTCTTCATGGCAGAGGTGCTCCAGCACTCTGAGCATCCCCATGGCCTCCTCTGGACTCACTCCAACAGATCTTAACACGCGGACTTTAAGTTCTCAAAATATAAAGTCTTTTACCTGTACAGAAGTTATTTCCAGGCACACCAAAAATATTTGTGCAAAAAGTTGCAGATTTCACAGAATGAAGAAATTCAATTTTGAGGTACAAAAGGACCATATAGAGAGTTGTGTAGGTCTGCCTAGAAATACAAGTTCAGAGCCTGTAAAGGTCACAGAGTCACGGTAATTTTCAGGGTAGAAAATACTGTGCCATTTCACCCATTTTTGCACCTCTGCAAGGGTCATTCCTTGTCATCAGAAGAGTTTTCATATCCACATGTGTCCTTGTAAAGTCACAGATGCTTCTCCACCATAACTGATGAATCAGCAGGACCCTCCAGTCTGAATCCTGCATGAATCCAGTAAAAGAATTTGTAGAAAAGTTAACATCAGATTTATTTCAGAGGGGAAGCCTGAGAGCAGATTTTTGACATGGAGTCAAGGTAAATCCACTTCAGAACATTATTGGATTAACCCTTCTTGAAGTTTAATTAAATTGGTTTTCCCTCTATTAACTGTTATAACTAGGAAATGGCAGATGAGAATGAAACTTCATCTCGTTACAGTTTAAAAAGTTAAATCCCTTCTTGTGTCTCCAATGCTCGGAAATTTGCATTATTTTATATTAATCGTGCAATTGGATTTTGAGTTAGCAACTTCAGAATGTGTCCTTTTGTCAGTGTCTCATCCATGGAGATTACTCACTTTTCAAATGTTAAAACCTTTACTGGCTTGGGTGATCAAATAGAAAGGGAAGAAGGTTGCTCTGCAAAGCAGGCAATACCAAAGTGAGTGTGCCATACTAAGTTGAGTGAAAAAAACCCCTAAAAACATGGCAACTGTAACAAACTTCATAACCTTCTTCACTATCAAGTATTTTGAGCTATATTTAGATATAGGCTACAAGGCTTGTCCTCTTTCACCCTTTTCAGAAAAAATACATTTGATGTTTCTTCAGTTTTAGAACATGACAAAATCTAGTGAGTTTGACAGGACAATTCACAAGGAGATGGATTGGAGCACTGCAGAAATATTCATATTTAACTACACTAAAAAAAAAAAAACAACAACTTTTGAAAAATACGTTTCTAAGTTGGAATATGAGCTTGATCAGAGGAACAGGGAGAAGTGTAATTGTCTAGGTAAAATAGCAAAGATGGATCTTAAGAATAGAAAATACCAGACAAATATCCTTCTAATTGTCAACTCCAGTGACCTGAACACAGCACCCTGTGCATGCCTGGCTCTCTGAGGCTCTATTAGGCCCCTGCAAGTCACGGTTTTGGTAGAGCCCATGAAGCCTTCCTCCTGCTGTGCCCAGGCAAAGAGGAAAGGATGTGGCAACAACGAGAATTTTCTCCTTCATGGACAAACTGAGAATTTTGGTATCAATTTGAAAATTAAACATTTAGAACAATAGAAAAAATGATACTTTATTGTCCCAGATTTCAACTGCAAAGACGGAAATGTTCTCTTGGCTGTGTGCAGATAACTGAGGGCTAGAGTCTTCAACGAGACAATTTTGGCCCATTTCACTCTGAAGGTCTTGCAGGGAGAACAGAGGCTGGATTGTGCATAGCTCCTCAGTGTTGTGAAAGTTGTGTTAACGATTTGTGAAAGGTGTCAGAATTCAAAACCGAGACTGGGAATTGCCTCTGATTCATACTACCTCCTGATACTTACTGCAGGTTCATTTTGAGGAGCGCTGCCTGGACCCGTCCAGAAACATGCTTAAAACCATTCTGACAATTTCACAGCATAAACAATTGAAATCCAGTACCTGGGAATATTTCTTGGTGCTTTTTAATTTATTGGTATAGATTTAGCTTCTGTCACTCTTATTATGAGCTCTCTGGGATAAAACAACCTTGTCTTGCTACTTCTCTGTACTGAAAATAATAGAGATGGATCTTATGTTCATCAGCAGGATGCTTCCCACAATGTACATGGGTAATAATAATAATTATCATGATGGATTAAGAGAGGAAAAAAAAACTTGTTATACTGTGAAAAATAACTAGTGGAGATGTTAAATTAATTTTTTAAAAAATCTTTTTGTGTTTAAGAACCTCACTTGTAGTATTGGTGCTCACATTATAGAGACATATTTTGGTTTTTTTGTGGGTTTGTTTTTGGTTTTTTTTAACCAGTGTGATTCTTGTTCTTGTGGTGGACTAAAAGAGGTTCTGCCATACAGGTCTTCATACGAGTTTATTTTGAGTCTGACCAAAATTAATAACAGAAATTCAAAATAATGCTGATTCCCACAATACTTATAAAAGGGTTTTGTAAAGCAGAAGAGTGTGATATGAGACTGCAATGTCATTGGTTTATATCTGATTGAGAAATATCTCATTTGTTGATTACCAATCACCAGAAAGATATTTTATACTTTCAAGATTATGAAAAGGACTATCTTTCAATTTACTGCTCATCTAACCATTTAGTTTTAATGCTATGTGGAACAGATAATCACATAATTTACTAAGTAGGTTGTACTTGCCCTTGAATTTTGTTTGATGCCAGTAACATCACGCTTTGATACCAGTAAGGTCATGACAATTCATACAAACTCCTAATCCATTCAGTTGTAACAAAGACTCGTTAGGCTAAGGAAACCAAGGCAGAGACTGCAGCTATCATAATTTGCCACAATTTCAGAGATATTCACTCATCTCTGCACATATGAGGTGTAGCCTTGATGACAAAGGTCAAGGGTACTTTTCTTATTTAATGGTACTTCTCATTCTTATTTTTTTTATTTTATTTAAAGACTGCATATTTTTCTTGTTTTGTTTTCTCTCTGATATACGTATGTATTTTTTTTTTTTTAATCTTTACTTAAAAAAGGTGTCTGCTATCCTGGCAGAGAAAATAAAGCTTTCCCCCCACATTACAAATTGCTTCATTGGCAAAAGATGCGCGATGTTAGACAAATAGCCCTAATTTCTTTCTTTTCCATTCTGTAAAAGGAAGAAGAGAGTTTTATTTTATTTAACAGAAGTGTAAGGAAGACTGATTTTATGGATTGGTCTGGAGATATATACTACCTGAAGGTCTAAACAGAAACCTGTGAGAACTACTTGGTGTTCACACTTTCTGTAAGATGGATTGCCACTATTTTTGAAAACTTACCGAAGGCAGAAAACATTTTGGAAATTTAGAACTAAAAGAGCTTTCAGTGCACCATGCATATTCAACATTTCATTACTATCTACTAACCTTTCCTAAATGTGCCTTTCCAAATCAGACTTTACCAAAAATTGTAAAAGACTTCTGAAAAATATGACAGAATTTTCTAATTATTTTATTACACTTCATACTGTCTGTAATGAAAAAGCAGGGCCACCAGGCTTTGCAAAAAGTAAATTTTTTTTTATTGAATTGTCTTCTCTGCACTTTGACATTATTGAAAGGAGGAGAACAAATAAATGAAATAGGAGTCCACAAGTTGGATTTTGGCAAGCTTAGGATGTATATCTGTGTTATCACAAAGACTCTCAAGCACTTGTACATTTGCAGATGTAGTTTGGTGATAGCCAATGGATAGTCCCCACTGCAGGACCACTTGCTCCATTAGAAAAACGAACCTCACAGCTCATTCCTGTGCTCTGTTGCATTGTGTGTGCCTGCAGTGGGAATTTCTAATGGGCTCATGCTGAGAGTCAAGGTGATTCAAACCAACAAACCAGACTTAAACAACCACAAAGACTTCACAAGCCAGTGCAGAACATCAATCAGCTAGGGACATTCCTTCTTTCTCTGTGGATATTGCCACTGAACTGTACCCACTTCCCACATCACTCAATTAAGCTAATACTTCTTGTCATAGGGCATTAAAAAAACCTCCAAACCCGCCCCCGCCCCCCCCCAAAACCCAACCTCAAACTCTTTCATATTTTTGTATTAGCTTGGCCACAGGGTCAAATATATCTAGACTCCTGTGCATCATTTAGTTTTCTTTGATTACCATAGGCTCCAAAATTTCCCTAATGTTACAATCACACCTTACAGTGTTACAATGTTCTGCAATGCTTCATCCTACAGCTTGAAACAATCACATCCATGACACAGACCCTGATAAAAAATCTGAAAATTAGCATTTCTGGAAAAGATGAGACAGGGAGGGACATGGCAAAGTTGTAATATGTAATACACATCTAGAAATATAATTATTCATTTCATTATATTTAGTATCCAAGCTATGATTATTTGGTCCCATGTTTCTCTTTACAAGTTATTTTTCATTCTCCTTTGAGTATCAGGACTAAGAGATCAGAAACCAATTTTGTAGAAGATTATCTCTCATTGGCCACTGGCTGCTACAATCATTGTAGATTGATGATGGCATTCTTTGGTCTACTTTAATGTGGGGTTTTGTGCATACAATTTCCTCACAGAATGAAGTCACCCACTTGGAATTTTCTCACAGATTTTTTTGTTGTTGCTGTTTTTAGGAAACATGACTAAACTACTAACAATTTTTCTTTTTATGTCTTCTTTGGATGAGATGTTAACTGTGAAATGGTTTACAGTTCAGAATCACATTTTCAGGAAAGGCCAGGCAAGAGGAAATCACAAAATATCTGCCAATAATATGAACAGACAATGATCACCTACTTGCACTTGGGGCATGCAGCTCTTTCTCCAAGCACTGTTTGGCTGGGATTTCTCTGTGTCCTGGTGCATCTTAAGAACCAGTTCTTGAGACATGAATTCATCCACTCTACCTGTCTCAGTCCAATTATAGATAAAGAGATAGGTATTTGGGTTTCTCTGTATGGGCAACATTGTTTTATGGTAATTAAATATCAAATAGAATACTTGCCTGGAACTATGTACTAAATTTATTATAATTTTCCTAAGCCACATTAGTTTAGGCTTTATAAAAACTCTGAAATTCTGCTTTAAATGAAAGTTGATCAAAATCAAACTTTTTTTTTTTTCTTTTTTCCTTTCCATCCTTTTCTTTTAAGAAAGATTTAAATGCATGTCTGATACCTCTGACATGGGATTCCACACCACTGGAATCAAGATTTTTTCTGTATGTCTGCTGCCAGTCCTGAACGGTTTGGATTTTACTCCATGCTCACACTAACAAGCTACAGGGATCATTCTTTGAAACTATTTCCCATTAAGTTCAGCTTAGAAACAGCTTCACAGAAGCATTTTTTTTTCCTTATTAACAAAGCTAAAAGTTAATATTCTGCTTAATCCTTTATCTAGATTTAATTATTTTGCTAAATTAGAATCTCAGTAGAAAAAAAATATTTGAAATACAAATTAAGAAATGCCAAACACACCAGCAAAGAAAAATATTTGTAAATTTAAAATGACAGAAGTAGCTTAAAGTGCTTTTGCCTATTAATCAACCAGCTGAGATATACAGAGGCAATATTGACTGTAGAGCCCCATAATTACTCTTTCAAGCTTCTGTTACACTTTTGAAGCTCAGTTTATTTGTTTTTAAATTTCTTTCTTTCAGCTATCTCCTATTTTTGAAGTGTGATAATGATAATATTGGCTGACATCACAGCTTGTTCAAGATAAAAATTATCTGCTGCTGCAGAAAGTGAGTTTATCTGTAGGAGGATATTTCCTCATTCAAAGATTATGACCCATTTCAAAGTTCAGTTGAATGCAAAATGTTTAATACTACTGTTTGATTCTTGGTTTGAGTGTGAACGTTTCTGTCCTGACATGATGTGCATGAAAGACAGCTTCTGCTCTAAAGAATGGTTTTTTTTTTTCTTAAAATCAATGAAAGAAATAAAAAATGAGAAGAAAAACCATGATACAGAGAAAGTTTTTTGACCAGAATGCCACACGAGATTAATTAGAATTAATGCATGGTGACATAAACTCTCCTTAGGCCACCCATTTCATCATAACTCTCCTGAGCCTTGGAATCATACAATCACTAATGGGTTGTGTGCAAAGTCTACAAACCCTCATAGAAATGGCAGCAAGAAGTGTTTTCAGAAGAGGCCAGAGATTATTTAGTCTCTCTACAATAACATTCCAAGTTAAATGAAATTAGTGTCCAAAGACATAATTTCAACAGGCATTCATAGTTTGGGGTGTACCAGAGGTGACTCCATACATGTTTTAGAAATATACAATCTCTTAGAGGGTTTATTTTTGCCTCAAACTAGGAGATGGTTGAGAAGCAAGCCAGATACTTTTAAACATGGGAATATTTACACATTAAACATTTTCAGAGCATGTTTTTCTTAAAAATTTATTCAATTATAATTTATAAATCTTCAGA
Organism: Sterrhoptilus dennistouni; assembly: GCA_013397095.1. Classification (NCBI taxonomy): domain Eukaryota; kingdom Metazoa; phylum Chordata; class Aves; order Passeriformes; family Zosteropidae; genus Sterrhoptilus; species Sterrhoptilus dennistouni. The sequence continues at coordinate 1,377,268 of VWZU01017909.1, read as the reverse complement.
ATAAATCTGCAGGACTGTGTTTTATTTTCCAGACTTTTATTTTAAAGGTCACATTTAGTTTAAACAATTTCTAAAAGACTTGACTTATTCCAAAGTGAATTTAAAAATCCAGAGACTCATCTGCCACTTCTTTGCCTTCTCAAAGGTAGACAAACTCAATGAGAGATCTACAAATCAAGTTAAAAATCTCAAATAGAAAGATTTCAGCTATCCCATCTTATTTACTTCTTGAGATATATCTGGTTTAGGCTATAAATATGCCCTTATATCCTGTCATGATAATCTTGTTTAAAAATCCTCCTGTCATATTTAAATCTGTTATGATTTATAAGTCCTTTTGAAGTTTTATGTCTCTGATTTGCACCCAAAGGGAAGATCTAGTAAAGAGTTCTGAGTTCAGTCTGAGTTCAACCAGATGGCACATTTCACGTGCATCAGCTGTGGTAAATTCTCACAGTGAGCTTCAAGACAGCCCAAATATCTCATCAAGTGCCTCACCACATGGCTCAAAATTGAGTGTCCACGCTTCAAGGTTTTGGTTAGGAGCAGTATAGAAAAAGAAGAAATACATTATTTTTCAGTAGATTCAAAGAAATAAATATATTTCTGTTGCTCTTGAATTTCATTCCATTAAACTGCAAGAATGGATAAGGAGTTAAAGTCAGGATTTTCCTCCGAGAGTTAGAATGAAATTTGGTCACAAAATTGAAAAAACAAAAAACTTCCATTCTCCCTTATTTAAATAAGAATCATCATAAGGAATTTGTTTGCTTTTCAGGCTAAGATATGTCTGTATTCTAACCAATGTAAACTTCTATAAGACAGTACAAAGAAAAAGAATATGCTATCTGCAGTGCAGAGCAAATCAGAAGGTCTAGCTGGTCTTAGAAAATTTAGGAATTATGTGATGCATTTTGAAGTCCTATTTAATCTGCTTCCACAATCTTTATGTCTGTGTATAGTTTTGTCTATTTTTATACATTATTATCTCTATTAATGCATCTGCCAGTGTCTGAAAGTTCTATCTTGTATTACAAAAAATTCCCTGGTTGCTTGTGCCTTACTGAACTCATTTGTGCAATAGATATTGCAGATGCATCATGTCTCTTTGTGAATTCAGATAAAGCTAAAGGGGATTGAGTCAATCCCAAGTATTAAATAACTTTCAGTTGTAAGCAGTGGACAGTCAAAAGGGACTAAACTGACCATAGTTCTCCAGACTGCATGATCCCACGGAGTATATGAATGATAGAGTATCATGAAATCATAATAAATAGAGAAATGTGGGTATAAAATAGCTACATCTAGGTGATTTTACTTGGTAGCCAAGTTAAAGAAAAACAGATGTGTCATTACAAAATATATTGCATAGCTTTGAAACTCAGAAACCTGTGTCAGTATTTAGTGTTGAAAAAAAGTTGAAGAAGCAATTAAATTCATAAGAAAAGAAATCTCTCCAGATCTAACAAATAAAAGATAGCACTAGCTTAAAAACTAGTGCTTAAAAACTCTGCAAGCTATAGGTTATTTCAACACACTAGGGAAATATACTGTGAAAACATCATCAAATGTGTGTCTTATTCTTAGACTCTTTTGCAGTGACTTACCATTCAACATAGTAAAACAGAATTCAAAAATATACAAACTTCTGCTCTTGTCTTGAAAGGACATTTCTCAGTTCCCTCACATTATTTTCCTAATGTCTTGGAGCTCTGCATGACTGCATGAGTTCAATAACTTTTAAAGAAATAAGTAGTTCTGTTTATTTTTTATATATTTAATATCCTAGGGACTCTCCCAAGAGGAGTGTTCATTCCTCAGTATTCAGAGCTTAACAAATAATGAACAAACCCGTGTAGGGCAGCAATAAGTATTTCACATGATACTTTGAGCGTTTCTGAAATTTTGAGGTTTTTGAAGTTTCATTCCCTCTCCTCTTATGTTGAAGAGGTGAGTACTCAGGCTAAATGGGCAGTACTAACACAACATTCTTCTGAGATAGGGCATAAAGTAGATCCAGTTATCCTCGTCAAGCATCATCAGGGCTGGAAGTTTGCATTCAGAATTATTACATATTCGAGAACTATTAAAGCATTGAATTGATTATCTCAGCTGAAGGCTTTGTGAGGGTCACAACTGAACCTAGAATACAATTTTCAAATCCAAATTTGCTTCTTTTTATCACAGAACAAGGAATATGCATTGCCCTTTTTTGTGTTCCTGTTATGGGGTGCAATTTAACAAAAGTATTGTTAATTTTTTCAGTCTATTGGCTTTCCATATATTTTTCTTTTTTTTTTTTTTTTCAATCCTACCTGTAATAAAGACGATTCTTGCATTAAAAGAGGAAAAATATGAAGATAATTGTAACAGTTTAACATAGCTGAAACAGCCTTGTTCCCTGACCTGCTCAAACTGACAATTCTGCAGGCTCTGGTACTATCAGTAGACAGCTCTACATCACTCTAGCTGGCAGTTTTCATTTTACAGCATAGATGTTAAGTAGTTACCCCACCATTGCAAGTAAAATGGGAACAAGTTCCACTAGAATAAGGAAATTTTTCTAGAGAACTATTCACCAGAGAAAATAAGAATTCTCCTGGGCCAATGCCACTAAACAACTTCAAGTTAAACAAGAATTCAGAGGTACTTTAAATTACTTTCTCTATCTATAGGAAACAGGAATGCAACTTCTGCACTGTTTATTTGGCTGTGACTGCAGTTTTCAGCTCAGGGACACTATTTTCTAGTAAGAAATATTTAAAAATATGTTCTCTTTGATTTTCTATACTAAGTAGTCCATTTCCATCCTTGGAAATTTTCTCAAGGCAATCCTAATGAGGCTGCTGCTGAAGCAGAGACAATCTCTTCTTTAGGAGATCTTTTGGTTAAAAGAATCCTCTGCTCTGTTGAGTGTCTGATTATACTCAGATTAGATAAAGCCAATTAAGCACTTACTACTTAGCAAAATGAATATCTAACCAGTTATTTACATGGGAATTATTAGAGGAAGTCAAAGGGTGACTTCAGTAAGCAATCTATGAGTACGTTCATATCAAATCAGAAATGATGCATCCAAAATTATATAAAATAGGGGAAAATAGGGAAAAAATCACTATAACTCTGCTAACTACATTTGTATTTACTGTCTGATTTATTAAATTTACCCTTGAGGGAAACTTCGAAGAATCGTATTTATTTATTTATTTGCTTGGTTTTTTGCTTGTTTGTTTCCATCTGTTGTCTGCATATATTACTTCTTTCTCCAATTTTTTTTCAACTAAATGTGGCTAATACCTAAGAGAACCGAATTTTAATTTTCTTTCAGATTATTCATGTTTATTAATTTTATATCAGTTTTAATTATTGGATTACTGTTGTTATATTAACATGACAATCTCTTTTATTACATTACTAATAACAACAAGAAATCCAAATTTTCTTACTTATCTACAGCATTATAATTTTATCCCTCTATTAGCTCAGTCGAAAATATTGAGATAGTCCTTGCAGATAATATTTTAATATGTGTGCAAACATACATTCACAGTTTTTTCATTCATGCCAAGGAGATTTTATAGACTCAACTTTTCCTAAGCTGAGTTCTATCTGTACAGAAGATAGGGTACTGTGTGAGCTATGTTTGTATCATCATAAAAATTACCATCAGAACAATATCATTAGAGAGAAAAGAATTTATTCTCCTCCTACAATTTTTTAGAATACACCGTTTTCATGAGACTTCATCCAAACTCACTAGCAATAATCATGTTTTCTTGGTAGCAGTGTGCCTCCCTTCCTTCTTGAACTTATGAGGTCCACATATAAAAATTTCAGTATTTTCTGAAGTGTCTATTAAGTTTGTAGAGAAATCATGTAGCTCTTTTTTTCTGTTTTTCTTCCTTTGCATATGCATTATGATGTCTGTTTTCACACAAAGATTTCCAAAACTCATCAACCAGTTGTAAAGGCTGTCGTGATTTTACATCTTACCTTCACATAGTCATTGAACCCTCATTTCTCTTGCTCTCTAGAGAAACGAAGGTTTCTGCTCTGGAGCTTTCTGCTGCACTGGGAACTTCCAAGGGTACTTGTGCAAATCATTTCAAAGTCATTTCAGTCTCCAAGGATAAGTGAGATGTTGGGAGGCAGCACAAACAAACCAAAGGGGAAAGAAAAAGGAAAAAGAAAGGTAGTTATGAAGTAATTTTTAAGCCTTGTCACTGGAAGTATATGATTAGGTATCATCTGGAGGAAAGACAAATCTCAGATACCTTCAAGAGGTAAATAAGATTTAGTCTATTTTTTATAATATTCCTCACAATCTTACAACATCCAAAATCCCAGAATCATTGAAACTGTTTAGGCTGGAAAAGTCATCTAAGATCATCAAGTCCAGCTGTTTACCCCAACACTGCCAAATCCACCACTTAACCATGCCCCCAAGTGTCACATCTTCCTGTTTTCAAATACCTCCAGGGATGGTGAGCCCACCACTTCCTTGTGCAGCCTGCTCCACTGCTTGACAAACCTTTCAGTGAAGACATTTTTCCTAAAATCTAAACTAAGCTTCCCCTGGTACAACTTGAGGCTGTTTCTTCTTGTCATATTGTTTGTTTCCTGGGAGAAGAGGCATACCCCCCTCTAGGCAGATGAACTCATTTCAGATGGTTGTACAGAGTGATAAGGGCCCCCTGAACTTCCTTTTCTTCAGGTACAGCCTCAGCTCCCTCAGCTTCTCCTCACTAGACTTGTGCTCCAGACCCTCCACCAGCTCCACTGCCCTTCTCTGGACATGCTCCAGCACCTCAATGTCCTTCTTGCAGTGTAGGGCCCAAAACTGGGCACAGAACTTGAGTTATAGCTTCACCAGTGACCAGGACAGGGGTATGGTCACTGTCATGTCCTGCTGGACACATTATTTCTGATACAGGCCATGATGTCATTAACTTCCTTGACCACCTGGGCACATGCTGGCAAGTATTCAGCTTCTGTCAACCAACATCCCCAGTGGGTATGTCTTTTCTTCTTGGTTAAAACAAAAATTTTCTTTTGTTGATTGTCCATAGTAATTTCTGTACGTACAACAGAAGATTTGAAAAGAAACCTAGAAATGAGAAGAGTAAGCTTATATTTTTACAAATTTTCTAGCAAAAGGCTCAATAGATCATGTGTTGTGAAAAGTGCATTTACCAGCACTAAAATCGACATAGGTAACCCTGCTCAGTAATTTCCTTTTGAGCTGGGTGCAGATTATTTTATCGTATGGAAATACTTTTGATACCAACCGAAGTACTTACACATCCTGTATCAGCTTGCTCTGTAGCTGGGTTCTTACCCATCATCTTGTGTCACATGCCCCAGTATGAATTTTGCTCTTCCTTAAAGTCAAAAATGGTAAGGCAACTTTGCAATTCTCTAAATGTGTCAGCAAGTGAGCTTGGAATTAGATTCATCACCTGGAAAAGCAGAAATTTTCATGTTCAGGAAGGAATTTTAAAAAATGAAGTAATATTCTAGATCCTGATAATGAATGAACAAGAGAATAAAGGCTCTGGTCTATGTAAGCAGACATCTGGTCCTAGGAATTTATTTTGTCAGTAGTTTTTAGCCTGGATTGCTAAACCTAATATGTCCCAGAGCCCATCAATTATTAATAAAGCATTATAAAATATGTGTAATAGAGTAAAAATATTTACTGAGGAATCCACCAGGGCTTTGTTTCAATCAGTTCTTTTAGTATTAAAGTAATCTTTTCTATTAAACCCTCTGACTGCATGTGGCAGAGCTTGACTTATGCTTAAATGATATCCCAATGAGAAACACAAAATGAGCTGTGATTCCGCTTATAAAGAATGCAAAAATAAGCATACTTTGAAGAAATGAATCAAAGGAATATGAAGAAAAACCCTAACAGGTAGCTAGTGAAACATATTTTTTGTATTTGGAAACCAAATAAAAATTCAGCTATTCATTAAGAAGACTTAAACATGGTACAGTTTCCCTGAGTTTAAATCAGTGCAGCCAAAACCAAGTTTTGATCTGTACCTTGACTGTTCTTCAAATAAGTATAATCAAAAAAATGTTCAGAGAAAAAGGGCTGTGGCTAATGCCATCAATATTGACAATAACTTTTTACTTACCACAGCACTCAACCTTTCTTGTTATACACTTCCACACTTTTTCATAATACAACACATTTTCAAAAAAAGATATATTATTGTAGCATTGTAATTATGAGCCTTTTCAAGTAAAATGCATGTGAAAATAAAAGACACAAAATAAAGATCACAGAAGGGAAGAGAGTTACAGGGTTATGCAATCTGGTTGTCTCCCCACACTGAAAAGCAAAGTGAAAAAAGAGATAAAGGGATACAAATGACAGATTTTTGTTATTGCAATGTATTCATCCTGCTATATACATTAGTGCAAATTCATAAAGGTAGGTTTATAGAGATATTTATCTTACAGAATTTTTTGTTCCTACAAAGCACATATTAAGAAATCTATCAACTCATTGAAGTGATATATTTACCTTTGAACCAGTATGAATTGTGATCAGAGCAGCATATGCATTGATGAAGTGTCACGAGTCTTGCTTTTTAAACCTGGCTGATCTTGAAAATGTGTGATTCATGCAATCCAAATAACGTGAAAATGTTTTTCTGATCACTTAGATATACTACAACACCAAAATACTTGAATCTTCTTAAGCAGTTGTCTTGACATTTACTTGCTAAGTAATTACTTCGCAAAAAGTAGGGAGAAGTTGATAAACCAAATGGTTGTGCTCTCAGTCAGAAGGGCCTGGTAGTTAGAGAAAGAGCCTGACACAAACCTCAGGTTCACCAAAGGGAAAATGTTAAATCCTGGCCACAAAGATAGGGAGCCTCCTCAACCAGCACAAGCTAAGGACCAACCGACTCCAAAGCAGTTTGACAGAGATGGATCTGAGTGTCTTGGTGAACAAGAACTTGAACATGAGCTGTCAGCATCCACCCGTGGCAATGACATCAGCTTCCAGGAGTGTATTAGGCAGGAAAGTGGTGGCAGGTTGAGTGAGGCATTCCTTCCCCTTTGCTAGAGGTCCTGGTAAGACACACCTGAAGTTCTGTGTTCCTTTCTGAGCTCCCCTGTACCAGACAAATGTGGACATGTGGGATGAAGTACAGCAGGGAGAAACCAAGATGACTTAGAGAACAAAGCATTTTTAATTTGTGGAGAGACTGAGAGAACTAAGATTCCTAAGCCTGGAGAAAAGAAGGCTCAGAAGAAATGTAAGTATGTGAACAGATACTGATGGGAAGCAATAAAGAAGGTGAAGCCACAACCTTCTCAGCAGTACTATGATAGTGGACAAGAGAGAATGGATACAATTTGTAATGCCAAAAATATCAGTTAAATATGACAAAAAAATCCTTTTTTTATCATTTTTTTTACCTTGGCAAAGATGTTCGGGGTGGTACAGGTAGCCCAAAGAATCTCCATCATTGGAATACCCTTGAGCAATCTAGCTGACCTTGGTATGTTTCCAGAGATGTGCTTTTCTCCCACTCATTCTGTTATTCTATGAAGGACAGCTTAACACCAAACTGCTGAAAAAAACCAGAAGGACAGCAGGTCCTTTAGTGTCTACATAGAGAAAAAAAACCCCAAAACAAAGAAAAATGCTCAGTCTGACTGCAATGGCCACTACTGTAAGGCCTGCTTAGTGTGAGCAGATAAGCAGTGGAGTTAGGAAAATAATCTTATTCTATTCCTCCTGGTTGCTCTTCTGGGAGTTGTAAAGTATATGAACTAGATCTTATGTTTCTTCTTCATTTTTACTAAATTACGAAGCTCAGATCATGACTTTCGACAAATGTCATGATTTGTCATTATGGTTACCTTCAGATGTAATTATGCAAAATACAACCATTAGAAAGCAAAACAGACAGTAAGCCAAGTAAGATTAGTCTGGAGCACTAGATAGACTGGATGAGTCACTGAATCAACCACACTAACAACTATTGCCTCTCCCAAAGATCATTTAAATATTTTTGGAGGCTTCAGTGGATTTTGGATCAGCTCTCAAAAATATAAGTTGCTTCATTTTCCTGAATAATTTTAAAACACACAGAAACTCTTTAATTAAGGCTTTTCTGATAAGAGCAGGACACGAGGGGGACAGAGACGCTGCTATTTCTGTTCTAGTTTCTTAGAAAATGATTCAATCCTCCAGTTTCAAGAGACCTTTAAATAGTCCCTGAATAGGCAGGCAAGCATCATTACCAAACCAAATTACCATACATATTTTATATATTTTAATATTTTTCTAAGTAGTCTGATAACATAACAATGACAGTGGGTATGTCTGAATCATTTATCTGATTTTTTTATACCATCATTTTGCTTTTAAAGGTGTAATGTGTAATTTCTTTTTCTTACATCTCTCTTTTCTCTGTTTATAGGATCCATAATGATATTTAGAGTTTGAGGTGGGGTTTGTTTGGTTCTTTGGGTGTTGGGTTTTTTTGCTTTGTTTTGGTTTGGGCTTTTTTGTTTTGTTTGGTTTGGTTTGGTTTCTTTTACTTTTAGATAAAACAAAATATTTATGTCAGGAAACTTTATTTCAGTCAGACCTTTTAACAAATAATTTTCCATTGATAATAACAATGTTTCAGCTTATGTTTACTGTAGTAAATGGTCTACTGCTATTTTGGTTGTCCTGTAGATATTCACAGCTTTAGACAGAGGTGAAGAAGGGTGTTTTTTTAGGAACTCTGGCAGCTTCTTAACAGACTGCAGGGGAAAAAACAAGATGTTTATTTAAATCTGCATTCAAAATAAAATGTACTTCAGGCAATATGCCATGGGAAACAATCTTTCAACAGTATTTAAAACTTAGAACTGTACACAACTTAAAACATTAGATAAATACACAAAGACTATGATTTTCCCATATGCATTCATACATCTTAAAAATATATGTTTTCAATGAGAAGACAATCCTATCTTTCGGCAACACAAAACAAGGTAAGTTGTAAAATGTGTAATGCAAAAATCACTCCAAAAACATTAGCCCCTTTGGAACCTTCTGTTTCAAAAAATGTAATATGTTCTGGAAACGAGAATTGTTAGAAGAAGTTTGTTTTCACATAATTATAGATACCTTGGAGAAAATAATGAAATACAGTCTAAGGAATAGTAAGCTTTGTACTAGGAACATATTTGCAATGCTAATAAACAAAGATGAAAACAAGAGGTAACTAGCTAAACAACAGAGTCTGAATGCTAAAAAGCTAAAAGAAATGAGGCCTCGGAAAGTGCGTCTAAGATGTTAAACTTTCCAGCATGGGTTAAAATCTTCCCCAGATTGCCAGTGACCTCAGAGATTTATAATATAAAGGCCTATATTTGACCTATAAAAAATAAAAAATTAAAGTCTGTCTGTCCAGCCCTCCACTCCGCATTATCACAGATCCAGAGGCTTATTTTAGTAGAGTGTGAGTTTACCTTTAGGACCATGAACATTACCAAGGGCACATTGTTAATGTTGTCTTGGGCTTGATGCCTTCAAAAGCTCTATTTACAAACATACAATTCACAAGTTACAAAGAAGGTATTTTTTTCCATGAGTGGTTCACTTGTAATTCTTGTGTTAACAGTTTTTTGGGGGGCTGTTTGTTTGTTTGGGTTTTTGTTTTGGTTTGGGTTTGTTTGTTTGTTTGTTTGTTTGTTTGTTTCACACAAAAACTTTTGTTGTTTTCATCTCTTTTCTGACACCCATTTCAGGAAATTCAGACTATTTAGCTGAAAGAAAAAAAATAATCTTTTACCCAACTTACACGATGAGAACAGCTTTATTTAAAATTAAAGGGATGAAAATTACAGGAATCACCTAGAAATTTTGTTACTACTCAGTATTCACTAAAGTAACTGTGAAACAGAGATAGCCCAGTTTGACTACAAATTCAGGACTGGAGATCATGAAACAAGATCCCAACAAATCTTATTTCCACACTCAAACTGTTACAGTGAACACAAAAGAAACGAAAAGTACACCAATTTGTCAAGTAAGGTTAATTCAGTGGGGTTTATAATAAGTAAGTGTTTACATTGCAGTATTATTGTAGCTCTGACAGAATAATAGAATAAATTAAACTGATTCATCTGAAGATTTCCTTGCAAATAGTTAAGCCTGGGAAGCTTCTGTTGCTATTTGTACAATTTGTTGTGATTTCTACAACTGCAAACAAAATTCATGAAGCAGAAGAATAATTCTGAATCAGAGAAGACATTGAAGCCTATTTGCCATTCGTTATTCAGGTAGTGGGACCTGCAGACTATTTCAGCAGTACATAAAATACTAGTGAGTGGCATCTCTGCCCATGGTATGGGAGTTGGAACTAGATGACCTTTGAGGCCCTTTCAGCCTAAGCCATTCTATGATTCCATGACTCAGGGTGTCCTTATAGACATAGGGTTTAGCGTATACCCAACCAGGCTTTCCAATGGGATTCAGTGAGGTGAAAGCCTACAACAGAGGCTACGGGAGAGAAAAGGTACAAAAAAGGTCAAAAGTCAGTGAGAAGATGAATTACATTTCTTTCTAGTTATAGGACTGGTAGGTGTTTTGCAGGCAATGATCCTATAGGACTGATGGCTTGAATGGTGATTTCCCTGAGATACAATCAAAACCATTTCAGGTCTTGAGAAATCAACATTTTTCATATGTTAGCCTTTTGGAGCAATTTTTTTTTAAAGGCTGATAATTTTTGTTAAAAAAAATAAAAGAGCAAATGAGTTTTTATTTAGTGCTCAATTCTGTTGAATATGATTTGAATCAAAGAGCATTTCAGCTAGCTCAAGTTTACATGTTTGAAATCCATCTTTGCAAAGCCAAAAATCATTATTAAGATACCAACAACAAACTATTGCTAGAATCTTTTATTCTTTACATAAGAGCAATTTCCATTGAATACGTATCAATTTTTAAACTCTTGGCAGACACAAAATTCTTGCAGAGCAGAACTTCTAAGAAATTACTTCTCCTTTCAAATCAATGCTTCCTCTATTCAATATGTGGCAATAACCTATCAGAGTGCTGAGAGACACTTTCATAAATTTGAAGTGATAATTTTAGGAAAATGGGAAGGGAAAGAAGAAAAAGTCACAAGGTTGCAAATCATTATTTAGAAAAATCTGTTCAGGTACCTGGTAAATATGCCACAGTAGGAACCTGTATGAGATTATGGTTTGTAATCTCTTGTCAACCAGCTACTTCTCCTTGAAATTTTACTCTGAGGGTAGTGCTATCCTGGCACAGCTTACCCAGAGAAGTTTTGGATGACCCATTCCTGTATCTGTTCAAGGCCAGACTGGATTCGGGTCTGCACAATGTGGTCTAGTAGAAGGTAGTAGAAGGAATGAGATGGTCTTTGAAAGTCCCATACCTAAACCATTTTATGATTCAATTATTTTTTCCAGACACTTACCCCTGCCTTTTTTATCTCGTGTTTTTTTTTAACTTCATTAAACCTAAAAAATATGATTAATTTTTACTTCCTGATAATAGATATTTTGATAGCATCTTGAAGATCCAGTCAACATGGAGAACAGTTTGTATTGGTTCAACACCACCTCTGAAATGTAGTTACCAGCTCAAAGATTCCAAATACAGAAAGCAGTTGTGCTAATTTAAAGATAACAATGCTCTTTAGACTTGTAATGTGATGGAATTATTATTAGCAATAATGCACTTCTATATTTTAATATAAATCAGCTATCTCTTGAACTAGACAATATACTGTAAAGAAAGCATATTTTCTTTTAGATAATTTATATTTTCAGTGTATGAGAAGACCCCACAAAAGAATGAAACAGGTAGGATGATATTGCGTTTAAAAGTTTTAAAGTAAAGATAATTTAATTTGTCTTTCCAGGAATCTGTATAATTATTTCCTGGTGGTTTACTTTTTCATTTTTTTGTCACCAACAACAGTAAAAACATGTAGGCACAGAAATGCATCACTTACACAGTGCAAAAAATTACCCTTTAGTCTGACTGAAGTGCATGTTCTCTCCATCTAACCTTAACCCTGTAAATGAAATTATTCATTCCAGCTCTTATTTCAAGATGTTCTGATGAACATGGAATAGATAGTTCCTTTCCAGGCCAGTTGCAACCTGGATTTCTGATTTACTTCTTTGGTTATGAATATTTCTCTGCCTGCATCCCTCCAGACTGCCATAGGGACTGAGTCAAGGGATGACCTTGTAAATGACTAGAGATTCAGCTTTTGGAGACCGCAATTTCAATCATGCTTTCAGTGTTTAAGAATTTCTAATTTGATTTTTTTATCATACATTCAAATTTCTGTACACGTTACATACATTTCTGACCTTATGTTTTCAGTCAGAAATAATCTTAGCCACCTTGTATTTTCTGCCTACCCTTATGAACACAAGCAGGGAACATGCACATCTGGACAGCCAAAAGCCAGGATATTTTGGTTTCTAGCAAATTGAATGTGGCCAGAAATGTTTCCTGACACTGAGGCTAAGTACCATGACTTGGCTTTAGATGCAAGGAGGCTGTGTAGAAACTGATTTTTGGGAAGCACCTTAGAATATTTTGACAGCCAAATACTATCAGGGAACCATATAGAAAAGCTGGCCGAATTCATGCCAAGGAACATCTTACCAGCTTAATGACCCAGCAACACACTCCAGTGCCTAGGAACCTTCCTGAGTCCATGGATTTTTCTACCATGTGCAGTCTGTTTTATCTGAAAATTGATTCAGGCACATTTCTGACACAGGCTTAAATTATTAGAAGCTTTTAATATTTTTATCTCATTTTAAACTGTATTTACAACGAGGACATAATATTGTAAATATGGGTTTCATGCCTTTGCACAGGGTCAGAACAAAATTTTATGAACTAGTCAAACCCTGAAGCCAGGAATATGTAGCTCTATCCTAAATAATATTAAGGTTATAAGAAAGACTAACTGCTAAATCAATCTCTCCACTTCAGTCTCAGTGAGCTGTTTGTACAGTTTCTGAAGGCAGTGCTTGGCTGAAAGATACAATTTTATTTTTTTTCCCACCAGTGCCATTTTTGAAAGAATTTTCCTTTGCTATAAATTGGAGTAAAACAGAAAAACAAGATTGCTTTTCATCTTTGTAAGGGAAGAAACAAAATTCATATCTTCAGCAGGGAAAACATATTGTCAGTTTTGTTTCTCTCACCAGGATAAAGTAATTTTAGCCTAGTACTCTGTGCTTTGCTTTATCTAGGAGAAATATCAAGGTTGGTTTTTTTGTTTGTTTGGTGTGGGGGCAGATTTTTGCTGCTTTTTGTTGTTGTCTGTTTGTTTGTTTGGGGGGTTTTAATTAAAAATTCTTCTATTGTGATTCATTTTTTTTCTCTTTCAAGATTGCATATTCTACTAGAATAGTTGAATGGGAACCTCCTAGTCACCTTTTCCCATTTCTGCGAAGTGACTGAATCCCAGACAAAGTTCATTATTTTTTGCATTTATTATTCTGATCAGGAATTTACTAGGTATTCAGAAATTAGCCACAAATTTTTATTGAAAATGACTCTTCACTTTAACTCAGTATAGATGCATAAAAATGATAAATCAGAGTGGATCTCTTAAGGATTTTTTTTTTATTTTGTAATTTTTTAAGGTGCTTCTTTCTTTTCAGGACAAATCTTTTCATTTCTAACATGAAATCCCTGACCAGGATAGCACTAATTGCATTGCCTAGGCACATTGAGTAGGGATTTCATTTCACACATCACAAACTATCCACACAACCTTGTCATAGTAATATTTCACACATATATTTTTCCCAGCAAAGTCTAATCTCCCTATCCTAGTTTCACAGTCCACTACTCTGAAACAAAGCTCAGTTAAATCTTAATAAAAAAGAAGAAAAATTAAAAAGATCAAAAGGCTCAGTGACTTCTCTCAGGCCATTGTCCCTGACTTGATAAAGGTTTCTGCAACTTCAGCTGGACTCGAGGGACAGGACTTTGGTAGTCATCAAAGGAGGGTGTTACTGATACAGCACATTCAAAGCGAAGGAATATTAGGTGTAGAAAGACAAAGAATACTTAGTGTTAAGTGACCATTATAGTGTTTAATAAAATTTTGGGTTTTATTCACCATTTTTGTAGGAATTAAAGCTTGGAAATTATTTTTTTTTAATTGATACAAACTGCCTTTAAATCAAAGAATTTTCATGCTTTATTTTAAATGGGTTTTGGATGGCTGCTAATTGTTCTCTATTGATTTCATTCATCTGTTTTACCTCAAAAAGTACTTTTCAAGCAACAATATGATGAGAATAAGGGAAATTTCTATTTTTGCATGTGGTATTTCACTCAATGTATCATGAAGGTCTTAGATTTCCTTTTGAAGTATTATTACAGGTCACTGTCAAAGTCAAAATACTAGTTGGTCCATTGACCTGTTATGGTGTATGCTTCAGGATATTGCTTTTCACCTCTATCTCTCAGACTAGTGCACAATAAAGTGAAATAATGTTAATTCCTTCTATTTGAAATAGGGTCTTTTTTACTCAGAAGGCTGCTGTTCTACCAAAGTTATGTGATTGTTTGTTGTGGTTCGAAATTCACATTTGCCTGTAAAATTTCTTGGGGGAAAAAAAGAATAAAAAATTTACAATAAACCAGTCACCAGCTGCAGTAAATTCATGAGAGTATGATAATTATTGGAACAATTGGCATCAAGATTGCAACACATTAGTGAAATGTTTGGATCAAATCAAAACAATTTGCACCAAGAAATAATCTGCTCTTCTCTCGATGTGTTGAAAAGCAGCTTTTGATTGAATAACTGATTACTAGAAAAAAATATGGCAGGTATTTAAAAGTGTGCATTCAGAGCAATATAGATTTTGTTACAAAGTACGTAGACCCTTTACTGCTTTGGAACCAGAAATATAGTATATTAAGCACACCCTTTTTTCACAGGACCATTGGGAAGACCTGGACCAGAATAAATTTTCTCTCTTTATGATTGTTTTAAATGTGTTTTAGAAGCTGCCATTTCACTCCAACTACTTTTAAGAGATTCTGAATCTTCCAAGATGTGCTTTTTCTCTCTTTTATTCCCCTGAAGGGGACATGGCTGTTCAGGTAACAGTTGTTGAAAACCTGATAGCACAGTCATATCATTAATGTTAGCAGGTGTGCTTTCACAATTTAGAAAGCAACCTACCGTTTTCCTGCAATTCAAAACTCTCCTGGTTTGTGGAGAAATATAGTGGATTTAATGGACTCACTTGATTTGGCAATTTTTAAGTGTCTGAACCTTGGAAGAAACTTTGCAGGCATTTTGTTAGTTTTGCAAAACATTTCTGATTTTTTTTTTTTAATTTCAGGTATATATTGCTTTCTATATTTCAATGTACTGAGATAATATTTTATGTCTTGGAAAGAATTAATTTCTGATAAAAATCAAAATTTCATATTTTTTTGTAAATATATAAATGTTTTTACTACAGCTTGTGTTCTTCAAGATTATTTGACAGGACATTTCATTTTCCATGTCATGAACAGCAGAGCGCTGTTGGTTGCTAGCTCAGCAGTTCATGTGTAAGGAGATGTCTACATCTTAAAATGTGTGTGCTGAGGCATCTATAGCTCCATTAAACCACTGCTGATATTTCAGACTTTTTTGACACGAAATCAGCCCTGCTACTAACAAATTAAAGTATGCTTTCATTGTAGCATATTTGTTTATGGTACGTAACAATCTGCTCTGCCTGAGTGCCTGGTGCAGATGAAACCATTGCCTTCTGCTTGGCAAGTCAAACAAATGCCACTATAGGATTGTTAAACTCTGATAAAACCATACATAAAAATCTGTGTTCCTGGACTCCTCTCTTCAGTGCATCTGTTCCAGTCCTCCAAGCAATGAAGATGGAATCCTCCAATGGATTTCTATACAGTCAGTGGCTTTTTTTTGATGTCTGTCCATAGAGTCTGCCCTTGGCTAGAGTATTATAGAGAAACTGCAAACACCCTGAGCTAGTTAATTAATGGAAATACAAAAAGCTTGCTGCCAGGGAATCAAATGTTGGCAAACAGGTCCCTTTAGGCTCTTTCTGAGAAGGCTGGCAAGTGCAAGCTGTCTACACTTTTGGCTTGGGATAAAACACAATGTTAGACACGGGCTCTTTAATTTTCTTTTTTTTTCCTTCCATATAAAAAATTCTGCAATAGCTTACATGGCTTAGATTGACTTCAAGGCAATTATGCAGGGTGCAGGCCAATATGGAATTCACTCTGCACAATCATATGTTTCATATTGGGTTGTCATTCACTTTGTAACTCCAGTGTATAACTGAGTATAACTCAGGAATGAGTCCGTCAAAGACTGAAGAGTTACATTTTTCTTTAAAGCAGATAAAAAAGGGAGAAGAATATAGAGACTATATCGTAAGGCTAAGAGAGAGAAAAAAAGGACCATGGAAGTTGAGTACTATGGTTTCAAAACTGCACAATCTGCAAAAAGCCCCAACCCTCTATTTCCCAATGAGGTAGTTCTTTAACATGGCTCTAAGTTAACCTGTGCTTTAAGCCTGCAGATCTGTCCCTTACAGTAAGAGCTAGAAGAGCTCACTCGAGTTTGTTTGACTTTATCCACAGGATAGGATAGACACCTATCTTCACAATATAGTACTGATTTGGTGTGTGGAAAAAGAGTAAATTATACTCATTTTTCTTTCATCCACCAGCTGTGATACTAAGGAGTTTTGCTTTGGAGCACCTCATATACCTTGCTCCACTCCTCAACTTTAACTTACTTAAAATATCCTCAGAGAAATATCTACCAGCATTGAAAGGTTAGAGTAACTTTGTACATCCAGAAATAAAATTGAGTCTGCATAAGAGAAAAATAGCCCATTTTGGCATAGCTGACATCTTAGATGCCTGAATCTTTAACTGGTACATGGATTATATCACCTTCAGTGATCCCAGTTATCAGAAAATCACAGAATGGCTTGGGTTGGAAGGGGCCTTAAAATGATCAAGTTTCCAGTCTTTGTCATGGGCAGGGACATCTTCACTAGGTTCTGTAGAGCCTCATCCAGCCTAGCCTTGAACATGTCTGAGGATATAGCAAACCCATCCTTATAGTAAAGAATTTCTTCCTAAAACTAATCTAAATTTAGTCTCCATTGGTTTAAGGCCATTATCCATTGTCATTTCATGCCCTTGTGAAAAGTCCCACTCCAGACTTCCTGTACATCCCCTCTAGGAACTGGAAGCCCCCTTTACATAAGCAGACATTTGTATCATGTCTTCTTTCATTTTAAGTGCTTATCTCCATCACATGAGGTCTGTGCTCTTTCTGTCTGTATAAGAAGTCTCAGAAGTCCTGGGTTTGACTACATGCAGCATGGAGAAATTTCTGGTCTCAGTAATTTCTGCTGCTGTGAGATCTGATACTCAGCCAAGTGCAACAGTCCCACTGGTCATGCCCTGCCATCCTCATCATCAGTCTGTCTCAGTTGCTCTAAGCATGAACCATTGGATCCCTCAAGTTTGTAGGAACCCAAGGAAAGGTTGGACGGGTTAATCAAATCCAATTCCCTGTTCCTCACAGGGCTATGTCAAACTAAACTGTATGACAAAGAACATAATCCAGATGGTCCTAGATGTCATGGTAGGATTGCACCTGCACCTTGACAGCTACACGCTCATTCGGATTTGTCAATGTAGAACTTTCTGTGCCCGTGACTTAGAATATCAAATCATTCATTCCTTAGGCAAACAGAGCACAGAGTTCACACTATCTTAAAAACGCACCGTTCTGTCCTAAAATTCCATAGCCTTCCTAAATATTAGCTAGTGAAACCTACTAGGACTGAAAATAGTTTCACCCTCATAATTACCTAGTAAATGTCAAAATAAATCCCAGGTATTGGTTTTTAGTCCAGTTTATTCACAACCCATTTTAATCTTGTGCACAAACACCATCTTCACTCTTTTTTTTTAATATTTGCTCTCAAAGTGCCTTTTTTTTTGATCCCATGGTGATTGCCACCTACTGCTGTTGACAATCTGTAATGTAAATAAATTTGACTAGACCTTGGCAAACTATTTAAGATTTCAGATGCATGTTCACAAAGAGTAGGCAGGCATTTGGAAGAGACATTTTGTCCAAGTGACACAATATGCATGTGAAGCTGTAAAATCAATACACCATTCACTGAAAAGGAGTTGATTTTCTAAAAAGTTTTGTTGATTGCCTTTGCTTTAAAATGCTTTTTTATATAGCCCTAACTGTTTGTGGTCTCCCCTTTTCTGAAAACCATTAATGAAAATGACTTCACCCTCAGAATAACCTGTAAATAAAATGAACAGTATGACTGTGTTATTATAATGAAGCTTTTGATTAAAAAATAGAAGGAAGAAGTATAGAATTCTTAAACTTACATGTGTGAGGCAGATGCACATAAAAGATGAAAACTTCCACTTGTATTTGTCTTGAAGACAATAATCCAACCTTATGAGTCTTCGTTTGATCAAGGACTATATCAGAGGAGTGCTGTTAACAACACCAATTATTAAAACTTACACACAGTTGGAACACCTTTACAGAAATTAGTTTCTTTCTTGCTTTGTGGCAGTATGCACTTGTCTGAACCTAATTTCTGATCTTGAGATTCAGATTTGTCAGCTGTTGAAGTGTTGTAAGTTTCCTAGCAGTGTGTTTTGATAATTCTGGTATCTAGAGTAAGATTTTGGGAATAAAGAACAATTGGGAGCACATTGCCTCGGGACAGCTTCTCCCACAGTGCTTGCAAAGGAGGAATTAGCTATGGACAGCACAAGCTGTTATGACAGCTCAAGGGAGCTCACTGCAAACCACAAGCCAATAAAATCATGCTACCCTGTAAGATGCTTTAGGTCCCAGTTTTCTGGGGAAATGCTTCTTTCCTTCTGTGCTGTTGAGAGGATAGGTGATGACAAATTCTCAGGAGAAGACTCTCCCCTCTGGAACTAATTTCCACCAGTAATGCAGCAAAACCTGAAGGCACAGAGGAAAAAAATCACCAAAACTGTCCAGACAGGCTTTTGCCTGAGGTAGATTAGTATGATATTTCAGTCTACCCTTGGTTTCTGTTTGAGGACGTGCCTTTGCATTTATGCTTGCTGGGTAGTACACAAAAAAAAAAAAACCACAA
>VWZU01017909.1:1302216-1357998 GCA_013397095.1 Sterrhoptilus dennistouni | reverse complement strand
AAACAAAACAAAAAAACACCTAGAGAAAACTCGCTAAATTCAGTCACCTATTGGTAAATAATTTAAAATCTATATTTTATTTGTTGGAAATATACTTGGACTATTAACAGTGGAAGTGTGTTGTATTTATGCCATCAGAAATGGCTCACTGGTTTTCACTGATGGAAACATGGTCCAGAGAGACAGAAAGGGCTCAAATATCTCTCAGCTACTCTTCTACCTCAGCTCCTTAAACCTAAACTAATACTTTTGTTGTGAAGGCTGGAGATGAAGATGAATTATTTGTAATTATTAAGTACCTAGCTGTGAGATTTTATGTTCCATATTTTATAGTCACTACTGTGAGGATATAAGAATTTATTCCCATGCACACCAGATCTGCAGTTTAGTGCTTATTATTAAAGCCGTGTGAAAACAAAGGTGAAGATCACTTTTATGTTCTAAATTTTCCATGCACTAAAAATCCAACAGCACAATAACTTAAAGAGGATAAAAGTTCAGTAGAAGAATAAAATGTTGGTGTGTTAGAGCTAAAGGGAGGGGTTTTGGTTAGTGCCTGCTTGGAGTTATGTTTCATTTAAGCATTGAGAATCCTCACACCGAAACAATTTCCATTCTGTTTGTTGCCATGCAGAGATTAAGTGTTTGAGGAGTACTATTGTCTTGAGAAGCCTTGATTTCATACAAGGGATAGAAAGAGGGAAATATTGTAATCCTCAGTTTACAAAAGACACTGATTTAGTAAAAAGAGATAAATCCCCAGTGAGCAGACCACTGAATTTTGCAGGACCCCTCCTCACATGTTTCAGAGTTCACTGCCTGGGATCACCATCTCAGCTCATAAAATGTATTTAGCACACCAAAATTCAGTCACATTTATGATTCCCACTGATTTCAATAGACTTTCAATACTCTGCATGCTTAAGTGCTTTTCTAGGTCAGAACTCTCTCTGCTTTGTGTCATCTAAGCTGTATTGCCCTCTGTTTTAGCACTGTTCTGTGCCTGAGGCAATCTGGGTATTTGCAATCCTTTCAGGAAATATGAACAATGCTGTATACTGGTCAACTACCCCTTGCTAGTAACGTCTTTTATTTTTTTGTATTCAGTAATTAAATTACAGTACCAAAAAAAAAAAAAAAAAAAAGAGAAACATATTTCAAAAGAGTGGACAAATCTATCCACATCTTTAAATTATATAGTCGCTTGGAATGGACAGGTATTCAGGTCTCCTTGACCACTTGTCTTTCATCTGCTTTTCTCAGCCCCTCAAGAGTTTTTCCTTAGATGTTTGCTCTTTCCAAATATTAAAGATCCTTAAAAAGTTCTCATTCCTTCTGCATGAAGAAAGTGTCACCAGCATCTAACACCTTATCTCTTGAAAGCATTGCTCAAAATAACAGCAGTTTCAGGAGACAGGTCTTTGGGCACCCAATATCCCCAGTGAGTAGAATGCTTATGTCAGAGAGTTGAATCACGTTGATTTTGAGATTAAGTACCAAGAATACAGGGGATCCATAAGGAATTGTTTCTTCTAAAAAGTAGGCAAAACACTCCTAACTTTTGCATAGAAAATTAATGTCCTCCAAATCACTTTTCTACATTTCAAGTGTCCTATGCATCCTAACTCAAATGATCAGTTTGGGCTCCTTTGGATTTTCTGACAGGAAAGCAGCGGAGTCAGTATAAAATTCACCTGACCTATTTAATGTGTCAAATGGAGACCCTTGGAAAGGAGACACTGTCCCAACTCTAATTTGCAGAAGTCACACTGGATTTACAGGAAAGGCTCGACATTTAAACTTGTGAGATCAATGTAGCAAAATAATATGTTTCTTCCTGTGATTGTGGAGTTTCAAAAGATTATTTTGGGCTCAGTTGTCTAAAGAAAACAAGATAGGTTGCTAAAAATCTCTATTTTTTAAATTTCTGCATCAGATTATATCCTATGTATCACTGTCTTTCTTGTTTTGAAATAGTATGATAAATTTTTAATGGCAGTTAAAAATGTCTATCTTATTAAAGATCATAAACACATGCTTCAAATAGTTCATACAAAATAAAATAAATTTATTAATACTTACATCAGTGACTCATTTCTTTGTGTTTCTTAATGACATAATTTGATACCTGTAAACTAAGACTGCCTCTCTGCTTACTTGCTATTTCAATCTACAATTAAAAATTCCAATTAATTCAACACTATATAAAAAGATGTCATTAAAGATGTTATATTATCTTTGAGCCCTGAAATCTGTGAAAGATTACTCAGTTGATATTAGCCTGGAAGTAAAATTTGCAAGTGTCTTAATCCAGCTACTCAAAAAAATATATTAATAAGTGAAATTGTATTATGAGATAGTTATATCAGATCAAATTTTATTTACAAATATTGTTCCAAAAGCAGCTCTGACAACCAAGAGAAAAAAGCAAACTGAAAATTCTTAGTATATTTTAAAGGTTCAAAATAATTTAAACTGTATTTTTACAAGAACCTGACTTTTTTTAGCATAGATGAGAAGCTGGAAATGGGTTTGCTCCTGTATTATATGGATTGCACAGGAAAAGCAGGATTTAAGCACACTGACATAGGATCTTTTTTAAGGACAAAAATTTGGAATGTGCTGCAAGGTTTCTGAATGAGGAGACAGAAAATATGAGAGAGAAAAAAAGAAGCAAAGGATTTTCTCTACCTGAAAAGCACATTTAGTTTATGGGAAATAACCCGGTTACTGAAATTTGTTTCACTAACACCAGTACATCTGTGGAAATTGGTGAATATATACGAACTTCTGGGTGTCTCTTGGGGAGAGTAGGGTGTAGACAAACAGCAATATGGATTTCTCTAACAGGCTAGGACAGGAAATAGATGTTGGAAATGTACAGAATGGTCTCTGAACACATTTAATAATAACTCTGATAGTTACAGAATAGAATAGAATAGGATAGAATAGAATACAATACAATAGAATACAATACAATACAAAGAATATGACTATTCATTTTGAAGTGACCTACAACAGCCCAGTCTAGTTGTTTGACCACCTCAGGGCTGACCAAGTAAAAGCATGTTACTAAGGGCCTTGTCCAAGTGCCTCTTAAACATTGTCAGTTGGCACGCTGACCATTTCTCTAGAAAGTCTGTTCCACTGCTTGAGCATCTCTTCAGTAAAGAGATGTTTCCTAATAGCCATACTAAGCCTCCCTTGCTGTGGCTTTGAATTTTTCCCATTTCCTATTACTGGATACCAGGGAAATCAACACCTCCCTCTTCACTTGCCCTCCTCAGTGAGGAGCCATAAAGTCACCCCTCACCCAACTTTTCTCCAAATCAGACAAAACCTTAACTAATCCTCACAGGACATTCCTTGTAGCCATTTCATTGCCATTATTGCCCTCTTCTGGATGCAAATTCAAGGATACTTTTGATAGAGGCTTATAAGCAGGGCAAATAGAAGTCTTACTTTTTACAAGACCAGGTGCTAGAAGTAAAACATTGACTCAGTTGTCAGGTGCATGAACATTTCCTCGTATCTGAAACAGAAAAAAGAAACTTCAAACTTAAAGTCAAGATAGGAACAAATGTGCATGTTGGTCCACCTTGAAAGAAAAATAGTCCAGTGGGGCTTGGATGTTACTAGGGAAAGATGATAATTATTTTCTAGATAAAATGAGGAGACAAGTTGTTTAAAACTTGTGTGACATAGAGCTTAATAACATGAGATCCCCACCACTGCCACTGTAGATAACCCCACAGCAGAAACATCAGCATTTATGGATCTCTCATCTGCATGTTGCAGGATGTAGCACATTTCATCCTGGGTAGCAGTGTCCTCGTGGTGTCAACACAGGATAAGCCAGGCAACAACTGCACAGCGGGACAAACTCATATAATCAATCAAGAGTGGAAACACCCCAGTGAAAATAAGGGAACGTTTCTTACAGAACAGTCACTCTCTCTCTCCTGATTCTAAGAAGGATTCTCCTGATTTTAAGAAGGCTTAAAAATCACTCTGAAATGAAGAGTCTGGAATATTCATAATTCTGTTCAAGACCAGAAACAATGAGATAAACAGAGACGGATCTTTCCACGTATTATGTTCTACTTCCCCTGCAGTGACAACTGACAATGACTATCTGTCTTTCTGTTTCTCATGAGAGATAATTGTCCTATGTCCCTATTAACACACTCCTGGGCCTATGCTGATTTCAAGGATGTCCTAACATAAGTACATTGAGCATTTTTTTCTTAGCCTTAGCTTTGAGGTTTGATGTTTGGAAGAGGAAAATGGATGCCCAGTACCTTGTCTAATTTTTTAATAGGTATGATTAGCGTGGTGACAGGTTCTATCCCCATTTAAACAGTTCATCTTCCTTACTGCTGTAAGTGCGTACATAGGAGAGAAAACTCAAAATCAAATAATTAAAATTCATGTCTTCATTAAATTGTGATTTTAAGTTCCAGCATGCAGAAGCATAGGTAAGTTATGAAGATGTCTAATAAACATATAGACACATCGCTGAGACTTTTTTTATCCAGAAAGCTGGTATTTCAATAAATATATAAGGAATGTGGACACTTCTGGAGGTTGTACATCTGAAACTTATCTTTCAAAATGCGAGGCTTCATGAATCTTCATGCTCTCTGTGGCCTTTCTACATTCTGATTCCTCTTAGCTCCTGCTCTCTAAATGGGGAGGGATGGAAAGAGTTTGAATAGGGCTTAGGAACTTTATTCCAATCATTAAAAAGCACAGCTACATCTGCTTAATAATATATTTTAGAAGGATCCACCAGTTTAAATGGGTGTATCTTTTCCAGAACTGTATCACCATGGAAACAGGAAAAGATCATGGTCTTTGCACAGTCCTTGTCTCTTTGTCTTCTCGTATTGAACTCTACAGGGGAAACTTTCAGTTATCTTTATTTTACAACATTTTACAGGGTCATTCTACAAAAAAGGAGCAATTAACTCACCAGAAATACCTCTAAGACTTTCAACAAAGCAAGTTTTAGAATTTGGCATCCATGGCTGGTTTTCTATAGATATATTATCTTTTGACTCTTTTGGAGGAAAATAACAGAAGTTGGGGTTTCTACTTCTCAGATGTTAAAAACCCCAACTGTTTCAATTTCACAATGTAGGGAACTTTTTCCTGGAAACTTCTATGTCTTGATTACATGTGTGAGTTGATCATCAGTGTGTAAAATTTGGATCAGCTCTTTCTGGGGGGCACTGTTTCACCATTTTTATTTGAATTTCTTGTATCTTTCTTTAAAAAGATTTCTCACTGGGGTAGAACTTTTTTGTCAAAGTTAAAAAAAAAAATAGAAACTGCCTTTCTTATCTGTGTTAGGAAAAATCTATATGTAAGTAGGCAAATTACTTCTTTAATATCGTCTAAGTTTTCTGAAATTTCTTATCCCTTATGTCTTTATTTCCACCTTCAAAATTTTTCTCAACTTGCTTTAAAAACTCTTTAAATTGTCCGTCTTCTCAATTAATTTTTAATGTCCCATACTCTGTCTCAGATTCTTAATATGTAAGAGCTGCCAAAACCACAGTCACTTGACTGAGCAAAGAAAATATTTTTATGTGATTATTTTTGGTTTTTTTTAACCAAACAAGCTTGGTTTATACGACAGTATCTACTAAAATTCAAGGACAATACCAAACCTAAATTGATGGAAAATAACATTGATCCCAACAAGACAATGGAACTGTCTCCCTGGTTTTAAAGAAACCATAAATGACCCTAGCTAGAAAAATTAAACAGCAAGTTGATTAAGGCAGAATGCAATTATCTTGGGCTTTTCCATATCACTTCCTTAATTTCCCTTGCCTCATCAACACTGAGATTTTTTTCCATTGTGTAGTGACTTTTTTCCTCTATTGGCAGTCTCATAGCCTTGAACACACCATTGTTAACTGTGACTCAGTAGATGTTTCTTGCAGTTAATTTGGAAAATTTCAGCTTGTACATGTCCAGTTCTGTATTACAGCAATCATATTTTCTCTGATATGTTGTAAAGGGGAAATGAAGATCAGTCAGACTACAAGGTACAGTAAGCTCTAAAGAGCAATAGATTCAATATCGTTGCTCTTGTGTAATTAATATCAAGAGCAATTCACTGTGAATAATATGAAAATAAATTTCTCCTCCAAGTTCTGGCTTGGAGGTTGTTTTATTAGATGTTACACTAATACAAATGAGCAGGACATATTTTTTTATTGTCTAATCATTAAATTAACAAGACTGGGTGGTTTCAGAAGCCAATGCCACACACAAATGGACTTAAAAACAGGTGTATATGTTTTGTTTCAGATGGTGTTTTAATGTCTGTTCAGGTTGTTATATTGATTGGTTGATAAGTAATATTTTATGCCAGAAGATAGCGCAAGGAAAACAAACGAACAAACAAACACAAGACCCTAAAGATGGCTATTTGAACTGGCAAATCTTTGTTGAAAGAGTCATTAAGGGCTGCACTGTACTTAATAGAAATATGTCAGAGATACAACAATACTAGTGCTTGTAAATAGGATTTTGCCCTTCCTTGTGTCTTCCAAGGATCCATCCAGCTTGTACAGAGAATTTTCTCGGCAAAACATGCTAAGCCATTGGTTTCTTAGGGATGCTGTTGATGGCAATTTAATTGGGCCTTGTATTATCCTCTGAAAACTTCCCCTTTCATACTCCTGTAAACAAATATCAGATTCATTGTCTAATATACTACTGAGGTAAGTCTGGAGCAACTTCAATGATCTCCAAGCATTAAGCCTTTTCTCAGGGAAAGTTCAGGGTAAACTCATTGCATTGTTTTCAGTTCCTATTGCTATAAATTAAAGTAAATTTGATACTAAAAATTACATTGTTAGTAGAAATAATATGAAAGAAGTCCCTTCAGCCATGATCATAGTAATCCAAATGTATAGATTTTTTTTTCACTACTTCATTCACTTTAAACATCCAAAAGATGTCAAAGCAAAGCTATGATACAGTTTAAGTACAGAAGAGAGGGAAAAACACCCTGCATATTTCATTTTTACTAAAAGAATGAAAATCTCTAAAAGGAAATATGAGAAGGTGGTGAGGGTCACACATTTCCTTCCACCATATTCTAGTATTTGTGATGGAACACTGAATGAATACAATGAATTGTGCAATGTACATTCAATGGAATATTATTTAAAATACAAAAAGTCTCAAGAAATTAAAAAAAGAAAAAAAAAGGAAGAAATTCAACCAGGAAATGTCCCATAATGATGAAAAATATCCTCTTTATTCTATCTTTAGCTCTTCTGATGTTTCAGTTACAATTTTATACACTTAACATGAAGGTACTATAAAAAAGATATGTCATCCTGTTTAAATTTTGCTTGGGTAAAAACATTCATAATATTATGGAGTCTACTGAGAAGCAAAGCTGAAGAGTGAGAGAGTGGTATAAAAGTAATATTCTTTGAGGGGAATAATGTGAGCCATATTGTGCATGATTTATAGTGAATCAATTCAGTGAGATTTGTGTCACTTTGCTTTTTAATAATTCAGTGTTTGCTGTGTTATCAAAGTGAATAGAGTTATTCTACATTGTTTCTTTAATAATATTCTTTAAGTTATCACTGCCAGTATTTCCTTTCTTGAGGGACAATTTTGAGACTTTGTGACAAAACATGAAACCTTTATTGTGACAAGACAAAAATATCGTTTATCTCTGGCACAATTCACCATTTCCAGCAGATAAATTGTAAGCCTGATCAATGATGCCACTCCATGAATATTGAATTTGTGTGGCAAAGTTTTGGTAGTGAGGGCAATGCAGGAATGGCTTCTGTGACAAGTTTCTAGAAGCTTCCCCCATATCCAAGGGAATAATTGCCAGCCAGCCCCAAGATGGAACCCCCTGAAATACTGCACTCCATGGAAGGGACTCATGCTGGACCTGTGT
Source organism: Sterrhoptilus dennistouni (assembly GCA_013397095.1). NCBI lineage: Eukaryota > Metazoa > Chordata > Aves > Passeriformes > Zosteropidae > Sterrhoptilus > Sterrhoptilus dennistouni. Next base: position 1,350,050 of record VWZU01017909.1, on the reverse strand, counting down.
GTGAAGTGCAACCTCTGGGAAGGATTCCCATTGGAGAAGTCCATGGACGACTGTCTCATGTGGGTGGGACTCACCTTGAAGCAGGGAAAGAGTGTGAAGAATCCTCCCCTGAGGAGAAAGAAGTGGCAGAGGCAGCACGTGATGAACTGACCATAGCCCCCATTCTCCTTCTCACTATGCAGCTGGTGTTGAGAGAAAGTAGAGAAAGTGGGGAATGAAGCTGAGTCTGGGAAAAAATAGGTGAGGGATTTTTTTTCAGTTAGTATGTCATAAGCATCTTTTGGAGACAATCTAAAACAAACCAAAAATTTCATTAGGTCATATAATCATTGATTATTTCCAGCTCTACAAATTCTGTCTCATTTACAAGTGCAGCAGACATCTGTGGTAAATTACAGCCTATGCATTTTGTGGGATTGATCATATACAAATATAGCCATACTTTCAGAAGGGCTTATAGCTTTGCAGATGCAAACTTGAGCCAGAAATTGCTGTAAAATAATGCACTGAATATGTGTGAGAATATATGTGGAAAAGAGAGATGTTGCTCTGGAGTGTTTTTTACAACCAGATGTTGATATTTCTGTTTAAAAAAAAACAACAACAAAACTGTATTTCCTGGAAGGGGCTTTTCATGAATGACTTTAAAATGGAAAGAAAATTTATGGTAATTCCGTATGTATCAAATAATTTAATTATTTCAGTGGCAAAAGAACTTATAGTTGGTGAAGTCCATAAACAGCAAGACTAACCTCAAAATATATGAGAACGCTCAGATCTTTTTCAGCCAAGTCCTGAATATCTCTAAGTCTGGAAATATCATAATTTCTCTTATCCCCCTTTCCAAGTGCTTGTCTACTCTCATGATGAAGAGGTTTTTCTGTATATTTATCTGGAATTCCCTGTGTTCCAGCTTGTGTCTTATCCTATATACATCCATTTGCAAGTTGAAGATGGCAATAAACTCTCTTTTTAAATTCAGAGAATAATTTAGTTTGGAAGAGCTTTCAGAAGCCCTCTAGTGTAACCACCTGCTCAAAGGTCAGATTAGAAAAAAAAATCCCTGTATTTATTGGAACTGTATTTTCTGCTTCTGAACTTCATGAGGCTTCTGCCAGTCCACCTCACCAACCCGTTGAGTTCAGGCTGAGAGTATTCAGTTGATGGGTTTACATGCTAACATGCATCTACTTTATTAAGAAGCATTTCCTCATTGAAGGTAAATGTTATAAGTATCTGAATCCAGACAATGTGAGTCTCTCTTCTAAAACAGAAAAGATTATCTTGATTCTGAAGAATTGAATGTTTTTCCCAATGCAAAATTTCCCCTTAGATCCTTAGTCTGATTGTTCTAAATCTGCATAAATAATGAGACGGAATCGTTGGGTTTACCATCTACTGTTGGTATTTATTTTCATTGGCTTCCATTTATGGCCAACGTAATTTGCAAAGATTAACAATGAAAATAAAAAAGTAAAATATGTCTAATTTAATTGAGTGTCCTGATATTATGATACTAAAAATGTAGTAAATATAAATGCAAATATTTAACAGACATACATAAGTTTTGAAATTTTTACCTATTCATGTTCATATACAAAACTGCATAAAGTATCCAGAAAGTAAAAAGAAGGCGCTGTATCAGTATAGGCATTTTTATAAAGGTAATAATGTAGTTATCACCATGCCATGTAACTCAATTGATAGCAGTATTCAAAATTAATGGACTTTGTAGTGCAGTGGATTAATGCACTCTGTGCATATTACATAAATCTTCCTGTCTAAATTTTCTTATGGAATCCAGAACTAGACCAAATGTGAATGACAGAGAAAGACTTTTTAGTCTCTGGGCTGTACTAAAAATTATACCTTGACATTCATAAATAAAATTTATAAGCCGGACAGGTTTGTCTAGAATTCAGCAGTTTATCCTAAGAAAATACAAATATATGGCTAATAGATTTTAAATGTTTTTCTCATTAGTCTCAGTAAATAACTTCTTTTGTGTGTTTTATGAAATGTGTTTCAAAGTGGTTGGAAGGCTTTAGATTCAAAAGGAATGTGCTTTAAAATGTTGAATATGTTATTATTTTCTGTTCTAGAGTCAGTTATCCCTTGACCTTCGAAAAACGTTTGAAGGCTAAAAATGTATGTAAATTCTGCTCTCAGAAAACCATGTAAATGCTCAAAACAAATACTAAAATAATTATGCCTCTTTGGATTGATATATTCATATAAGAAAAATCAGAATTCAGCATCATATTTCAATTACTGCAATGGAAAACAATCTAAGTCTGCCAGAAGAAATAATTTCTATAAGAAATACAGATTTTTTTTTCTCTAGCATTATTTTATAGTATTAATTTATTTTGACAAAATTTAAATTAGTCCAAAACTCAGTGTTTATGATGATCTTTTTTGCTGTTACAGGGTTTCTTTAAAAAGTGAAACTTTTGCATCAAAACCCTATGAAATGCACATCTCCTTTTCAATAGTGTCATTGCTCAACATATTTAGGTACTTTTATGGAGAGGTGATAGTCTTCTTCATTACTGTCAAAACGAGTATCCATTACGAGTATCTATTATCCATTTTAGCTTCCCACCCCTGCCTTGGAAATGATCTTCTCTTCAGCACCCTGGAGCAAAGCCAGCCATGCTTGCTTTCTCTGCCAGCTAGGATTTTCCCTACACAAGGAGGATTCCCAGGAGTTTTACTAGCTCAGCATTAAGATAACAGATCAGTGCAAAGGAACTATATCAGGAGCCAAAGGTTTAGATCAATACTGTTTGTATCCCATCACACTACTTACAATCTTACTTGCAAATTGTCTTCTCTACTTTTTTTTTTCTTTTTAATCGCATAAGCATTATTATTTTTTCCATTTTAATAGTGGCTGAAGGTTTCAGAATGTTGTTTCAGATTGAGGTTCTATTTAAAGCATCCTTTTTCACATGTTGGAAAAAATTAAATCACTGTATTCAGCTTCCAAGTATTGTTCTACCAACATTTCCATAGAAAACTTTTGAGAAAATTGTGCTCACTGCTGCCTCATACTGCCAGGATGCTATGCCTCACTCTCCACTATTCTGTTCTTTGCCATATAATTAAGTCAAAGAATCATGGAATTATTAAGGTTGGAAAGACTCTCTGATATGACCTAGTTCAACTTTCTGCAGGACCAGCTTAAAATTTGAACCAAGTTTCTCAAGGATGCACTGAGACCCTCAACAATGATGGAGACTCTGTAGCACCACTGAGAAATCTGCTCTAGTGCTAAATTACTGCCATCACAAGAGCTATTATACTAATATCCCAAATGAATTTTCCTATTTGCCACTGGTATTTTTACTGTGAATCTGTGAGCCTGTCTATCCACTCTATTGTTATTTCCTTTGTCATCGAAGACAGCTTCTTTTTTCAACCCAACTAAACACTTCCAGCTCTCTCAATGCCTCCTTGCAGATCATGTGCTCCAATCACTGATCTTCTTGGTGGCTGCTGCTGGGCTTTCCTCAATATGTAACTCTCATACAGGGGGACGCTAAACCAGACATTGTACCCTAGATACATTCTTACGGTAGCTGAGTTAGGGCAAATCACCTACCACTTTCCTCACCTGAAGGAAGTTTTAATTGTGCAGTGTCCTCTAGGTCTTCTTGGCAGGGCTTTTCTCAATTCATTCAAGCAGCTATATTAAAACAAAATAGGGAATTCCTGGGATTGTTGTGTGACCCCTGTATGGCAAATGTCTTCCATGAAAAACAAGACTAGTGAACAGAAGATTTCAAGGAAGCTTCAATCACTGTCTCTTTTTGATCAGACTGACCAGCAGAGGCTTGACACAACTTCACCTTCTCTCTTGATCTCACTTCCGATTGTCACTTGTAAGGTCTCAATAAACATTATGGCCTGCTTGTTTGCAGAGCTCTATATGCATTATCCATGCAAATGCTGTCCATCCATATGTATCATACATATACATCCATCCTTGAATTCATCCATCATTGCACTCTGCTTTTGCAAGCTGTCCTGCCAGTAACTGCATAGTTCTGTAGTTGTGCACAAACATTCAGAAAAACCATTCTGTGATTTCCATGCATGTGTTGACAGGATGGGTTTGGTCTTACTGTTTCTTACAAGCCATTCCAATTGTCTGAATTACCAGATTATGGGCATTTAATATTCTCATGCTAAATGAGTATTGCTTTTTAATTTATTTTCCACTTGCTTTCATGCCTTTAAATACACTCTCCTTCAGAATATAGTCTTCAAAATTTGGAGTTAAAGGCATTTAGTTAGATGGATCACTTTCATTCTCCTAACTTAAGATATTAATCTTGCTCTTTTCAGTCATATGGCACCTCCCTGTCTTGAAAGGTTTGTTCCAATCCTTGTGCCTAGATTACACTGCCATATGAAGGAGACATATGCCATCACAATCTGGTAATGGGATAAAGACCACCAGATCATGTCACATATCTTGCATACCAGCTTCTAGTCACTGGTAATAAAAAAGGGAAAAGATCTTCTAATCCGCTCTCAATACTTCAAGCCATACCATTTGTGCTTGGTGCTGCTTTACATCCCATTTCATTCCACCTGATAAAACTAAAATTAATGTAGAAGAAAAAATTTTTAGTTGCATTGCATTTGCATTCTGTGTTTACTGTATCTGTGATATATCGATCTATCACAACGTCTGTTACTGTGCTCAAAATTTACACACTTAAAAAAAAAAAAGATGAATGTAGACATTAGCATTCTCGTGGGCCTGGCCATCAATATTTCATCTTAGGTAAATAGCATTTTTGCCTAATTTATTAGTTCTCATTACATCTGGCATGTAGAAGCTAAATTCCCCTCTCCAAGGGAAATTGTCCATCTGTCTGGAAAATGACCTTTTGTGCTCTGCAAATCAGTAGGGACACAAATCAAAAGGGACACAGTTAGTTAATATTGGAGAAAAATTACTCCATTTGTCACTAACTAAATTGTCATGAGTTTGACCCATTTTGAGATTAGTTAACATTTGCTTCCTTTCTCATGTTTCATGCATAATTCATTTGGATTCTCACTATGCTTGCGCTATGCTTCTGGAGTGGGGATGTTTTGTATAGTCACTCTCAGGAGCAATAGTAGCACAACATTTGTCAAAGTGTCGTAGTGAACAGTGAAACCTCATTATATGTCACTCAAAGAGCTGAATGAAAAGTGGTGCAATTTTTATATCCAAATTTTGGATGGTGAAAGACAGAAAACAAGTTTTTGTTGCTTCAATTGTCTTCCAGTTTGATTTGTTCTCTGAAAGCTCCCACAAAAGTCAGTAATAACATTCCTGGTTTTGATCCTGCTCTGCTGGAGGTGTTGGGAATTTCACCAGTGAATTCACTATGAACACAAATAAACTACAAGCGAATAAAAATTACTCATGTGTAAGGGTTTACAAGATAAGATCATCAAGGGCAGAGACTGTCAATTTTGTTTGCACTGCACAGTATGGAAGATATTCTTCATGCTACATTAAAAACATACAGAAGGTTTGAAGGCTGCATGCTACACAACATTGGTCTGCTGCAATTCCCACCAAGTAAGAGACCAGTGCACACACAGGAAAAACAGGCAATATGAACAGTTCTGTTTGGATACTGAAGTGTACATGGGAAGTCATAATTTCTAAATAAAAAAACCTCCAAACTGAACATTTGCACACTTTCCTTGGACAAATGGCTTTTTCTATGCCCCTTTCCATTTTTCCTTGTCTAATTACCTGGATAAATGGCTTTTTTCTTTGCTGCTCTGGTGATGAAGTGCCTGTGCCCACCAATCCTAAAGACAAATAAAAATAATTTCACTCATGTATTATCATATCCTAAATATTTAAGTTCTCTGCAATAACACCTCTTTTCTCAAAGTTAAAGTTTAGTCACAATCCATCAAATCAAACCCTTTCATAGAAAAATTAGACAAACCAAATGTTCATTATCAACATAAAACTTTCAACAAAATAAGCAGTATAAACTAGACTTTCTTAAGATAAGAGAATCCTTACCATGGAGTAAAGGAACAGAAGCATCAGTGTTCACTAGGTTTAGCTGTCCCTTCACCCAAAATTCATCTTTACTTAGAACACAAGTCACTTCTACGGGTGTGAGGTGAACCAAGGCTTCTTGGCAGCATAAATTGTCTCTATCTGGGCATTTCATTAGAAAAGTTGTATGTGATCTAAGATGATAAAAACCCAGGAGTTAATCCAAGGATGACAATGTAAAAACATAAGCATAAGCTTTGCCATGTCGATATACAGCCATACTGTCAGTCATTGTCAAAACTATAGAGCGGAGCAGCACATCACATCTTTTCCTGTCAAAATGTTCCTTCTGACAAAGGTCAGTGCCTTCATGACATAAATCTGTTATCCTATTATTGTCATAAGTATCGCAAGAAGAAAGGAGTCAAATGTTTGGAACAGATAGAGTCAATGCAACTTAATTCAGGAAAGGGCCATATTTCCCACTTCCCTCTGTCAGGCTGCCAGCCATTAGCATGAGCTTTCCCTCTTGCAATCTGTTTGTGTTCCAGTGAGTAATAGCTTTTTACTGGCCTGGAAAATGACTATCCCATTACTACCAAAGTGCATTCATAGGATCAAGAGCCTTTTTGAATAGTTAAGTACATTGTGCTCTTTAAATAGACCAGACTTCAGATGAAAGCCTTAAAACTATGGCCATTCTGTTGGAAAATTAAAAATATAGTAAATCTAGGGCTGAAACCGGGGATATTTATGAGCTACTCAAATATACAGTCATTTAAAATAGTTTGTTACTCAGTGGAATTTATGAAGAGGTTTTTTTGTTCATAAGAACCAACCATCTCCAATAACTCATGCACATTTGAAATAGATTAAAAAAAGAAAAGTATCTGGCAAAAATTATCTCAAATTGATCACAGTAGTGTTTAATTTCATATCTATTTTAAAAGATACCAAAGCATTATAAGAACTGTGTGCATTACTCTCTTCCCAGTAATGCCAAGGTAAACTGGGAGTAAATGGAACTGAAATCAATAAATGCACATTAATTTAAAGCTACAGTAAATGAGAACATTGAGAATGCTGGATAAGAATATAAATTGGCTAAAACACATAGACGCACGCCTAACATGTATGAGGAATTAGAAATTATAGATGTCAAGTTTTCTGGATGAGATTGGCCTGTTTCATGCAATGAACAAGAAGACAGGGCTAAAATACGGTTCATTAGTTGTAGTCCCATGATCCGTGTGGCTTAAGATTTTATTTTGAAATAGTCATAATGTTATAGCCATGCTAACATAAACTTAAGGAAATGGGGGAAAACAGTGACCCAGAGTTTACAATCTAGTGTAAGTTGCAGAGCAAATTCTAGTCTAGAGTTTGATGGATCTGATTATTCAGCCACAGAATTGCAGTGTTGGAGGGTTGACTGGACTATTTTTCATCTTTTACTGGTTAACTTTGTGATCCATAGAAATATACTTTTTTTTTCCTGTTGAAAAATTAAACAAAAGCTTTGCAATTTTGATACATAAACCACCTGCTGGTACCTCCTTCTGAGTGAAAGGACCTCCAGGATTTACAATCTTAATAACAGGAATTTAAAAAAGGAATGATAGAAAAAGTGTATTATTCCCTTGCTTGTTTGACAGCCTATCTTTTCTTAGAATATGAAAATGGAAAAAAAATACAGAAACTTGAAAACAAAATTGCCACAAGTTTAGATAAAATAGAGAAAACATACTCAATCCTGTATTTACTCCCTAGAGAAATTAATTTAGACCTTCTTTACCATCCACCTTTTTTTTCAAATACCTCAGTGCTGATCTTGCCTCCTCCGGCATTAAGTAATACATGAGAAACTTTCATGGTGAGTGTCACACCACTTTACTTTTTTCAGAAAACTAATATATTTCCCCAAAACTTCTTTCCTCAAGATATTTTATGGGTTCCAGCTGTAGCTCTAATGTCCTCTTTACTCATGCTCCCTGCAAGCGCTGTTTCTCCACTGTGTAGCTGGCAGATATCAATGCCTTAATACATTAGGAAACAACCTTAAGGGAGCAGAATACATTACAGGCTTGTGTAAGGATATTCACTGAGAGAGGAGAAGACTGAGGGAGACGTCACAATCCTCATGGGGGGAAACAGAGAGGCAGGTACCAATCTTTTAATTTGTGATCAGTGACAGGGCTTGAGGGAATAGCATGAAACTGAGTCAGGGCAGTCTTAGGCTGGATATCAGGAAAAGTTTTTTTCCTCAGAGGGTGGTTGGGCACTGGAACGGGCTCCCCAGGGCAGTGGTCACACCACAAAGCCTGATAGAGTTCAAGAAGTGTTTGAACAATGCTCCCAGGCACATGATGTGACTCTTGGGGGGGGTGCTGTGCAGGGCCAGGAGCTGGACTTGATGATCCTGATGGGTCCTGTCCAAATCAGTGTATTTTACGATTCTTCAACTCTATGAAATCTTTTCACTGGGTTGTCCCACTCGACAAGAAGGTGCTGGTACAATATTTCTGAATTATGCTGTAAAACTAGAGCAAAATGAGGCACAAAAGGTGAAGTGGTTACTTGTATCTGAAACAAGGAGCTCTGTCTCTGTGGGCAGCAAATGTGATGAGAAGGTCAAGACTGACCTCTGTATTTGCTGTTAACTACTAGGAAAAATGTATTTTAACAGGGTCTTAAAATGGATGCTGTAACTTAGGTGTTTATTCTGTAGTAACTGGGGTGGTAAGAACAGTTGGACTGAAATACAGATTACACTTACAGACTCATGCTCTGAGTCTTTAAGGACATACCTGCATAAGGAAACTGAAAGTAAATCAGTGATAATTCAGCTTCTTACTTTTAGGTTCTTTCATCCCTCCCAGAGCAATCAGTGGTGCATACCTGAATTGTTGAAAACAAATGTCTTAATCTATATTTATTTCACTTTGTTGTTTCATCATAGAAACACAAAGGCCAAGGTATTTGAGTGAGAAGTTCTCTAATTAGAACTGAAATAAATTTTTCGAGGTGTAAAACTGAAAGCACAGTAACTTTTACTTTTCTGCAAATTCAGACATGAGGCTTCTTTCTTAAGAGCTTTCATGGGCCACTTCACAGGTATCTTGCAGCAATGAGTTTTAGAAGCTCAATAAGAAACTTATGAAGAAAAAACTTTTTCTTAACAAGATTTGCATTTTCCTTCCTTCAGATATGTTTAATTTCCCCCTTCTCTTATATTATAACTAAAACTTGAGTAGTAATGCAAACAATTCAATATTTTCATCCTTCTTGGAATTATATGAAATTATATGCCTTTGTTTTTTACCAATTGTCCTAAAATTGCATGAAGAACAGTAAGATTATATAATTTTTTTAGTACTTTTAACTTATATTAAAATCTGTAATTTTTAGTTTCATTAATCTCAGGTCTCAGTTAAATATGAAAAGCAAATAATGATAACCTTCAGGAATGATGAAGAAAGCTGTGAAACTAAAAAAATATCTTCCAGCTATTGGGAGGGAAGGTTCAGCTGTTGTCTGGGAATTATTACTCACAAAAGATAAAATCAGAAAGCATTTCAATCATTATTAATATCCTCTATCATTTCTGATGTAATATATAGGCAAGTTTCATATGCTGATCAGACTTGGGACAAAAAAAAAAAAATAGTAGCAGCAAGTAGTATAACAAATATTTATTTATTTATTAAAAATTTAGATGTTTATATTGAGATGGGGTTAACCAAATGCTGGGGAAATGGATGGGTATCTTGAATTGTTGCTGGTACGTGAAGTTCTCATCAGGTTATCTTCATATATTCCACAATCATCATTTTGATTGCGGTGTATATGTGTGTGTGTGTATATATATATTATTATTTTTTTTCTCCCCTCAGGAAGTTGGCGGCATTTTCAGAGGATTTTTTCAGACATCCTTCTGGCTTTATTAAGGTAGGAGTACAAGATATGGGCTACATATATTTTAAAACTCTCTGTCATCAACTTTGATGCACAGCTCAGTATAAAATCAATATATGGTGCAACCGGTGAGCTGGTTTTGGAGGTTTACATCACCATTACCTGCACCAGATTTTAGGTGTTTGTGCACCCACTGAGTATGAGAGAAGGAAGGACAGAATTCCTATATCCATCCTTCACTTGTATTTCCGTAGCTGTTTCTATTGCCATGACCACATTCTTATTGCAGAGTATTCTGAATTTGAAGGGACCCACAAGAATTACCAAATCCAGCATGTATGTGAATGGCTCTTCTGGGAATCAAACCTGCAAACTTGGTAGTTTTAGTACCATGCTCTAACCAACAGAGCTAGTCTCAGGGTGAATTTGTTGATTTTCATCACAATCAGGTCATGCATATGTGGAAGAGCTGCTCCAATGCCAAAAAAAAAAAAAAAAAAATTTGAAAGCAATAATTTCTTTATTTTTTTTTTTTATAATCTCCTTAAAAACATGTCCCTTATTACCTATTAGAGGTGGTATGACTCAGGTCATATCAATTTGAGTGCCAGAATCTGTTTGGCTTATACATGGATTTGTTACAGGTTCTTTTGGAAACAATCACTTTGAACTTCTGTTAGTTTTTCCACTTCAGGTATGGGGAAATATTTGTAGAGGTTGGGCAGCCTGGCCCATGCTGCCTTGAACAATCCACCTGTCTCTTATGAGAAGCATAATTTCTATAATACATCAGCAAACTTAAAATATATATGCATTCTCATGTGTGGTATTTTCAGTAGGTAGATTTTGACTGGATCAAAGATGACATTAGACACATATTTCCAGCCGTGAAAGGCCATAAATGGCCAACAATTTCAGTATTTCTCGTCGAAGTGCAAAAAGTCCAAGTAAAAAACTGAATAATCTGTTATCAGTATTTGACTTAACATCAAGGGGTTGTACAGGTTGTTCCTGTGAATGAAAAATCTGGACCAAGAAAGCTGCATATTATTTATCAGAAGTCAATGAAATATTTTGCAGTGAAATAAGACTGACTTTCAATCTCTATCATGCAGTCCTACATGAATATACTGAGAAAGTGACAATGATAATTTTCTTACTTGCTATTTACTCATTAATTTTTGTAATTTCATCTTTTACTGAAATCATTTTGAACTCCTGAATAGAATGGAGCCAATGAACAAATTTCATACAGTCAGAAAGATGTGTATCTGTGTTCCTTTCCTGGAGAAAGGAGTCACACAAAGGAGTCACACCAAGAAATCACAAAGATGGATTGAGCTTCCCCTTAAAATAAAAATAAATTAAACACAAGTTCAAGTCTGGTTTAAAAATCGAAGCAATTCTTTAAAATAAACATTTTAACTTTCATCTTTATGGTTTGATTTGATTTAGTTTGGTTTGGCAGTTGGATTTTTTGTGGATTTTTGTAGGGTTTTTGTTTGTTTTGTATTTCTTTATTTTAACCAATGTTATAATAAAAAATAGGTTTTCATAGGACTCCTAGAGCTACAGATTCTGGAAGAAATGCAGAGAAATGTGAGCAAACTAAGAATATTTTTTAGACAATTTTTAAAACAAAGTTTAAATCTACTTATGAAATCAAGGACTTTATTTATTATCAGCCTTACCCCTATTTACTCAAGTCTCCATGATACTAATAGAATAGCTCTTTCTCTCCTCAGCCCTAAGATGTTCCAAATTTGATAAAGCAATTTTGCATAAAGGGAGGGGGTCTTCCTGTGCTCTATATTTTCTCATATAAACTGCCATGTTTTAGGGGTTTCTTTTATGATGCATTCCAGATATGTTTTGCGTTAAGTCGTCACTAATGACCTTGGACAAAATTGCTCAACTCTTTTTGTTGTTTGTTTACTTCTCTGTCATCCATCTGACAGAAGAGCCATTGAGAAAAATGTGTACCATCCCTGACATTTGGAAACCTTAGTAGAAAAAGCTTGTGCTATAGTTACCCACTCAGAGAACATATGTGGAACAGTTTGTGTGTAGAATATAGTGTCAAAAATGAAATCCTTGTTTTTGGCTATTGCATATGCAGGAAAGTCAAGATTGTGCGGAACAGATTTCTAATAATGTTGTACTATATGAGTGTGATTGTCACTATGGCCTTCATAAAATAAATGCCCAAAATGTGGTGGTATATTGTTTGGAACTTTTGCAGTCACAGTCTATCTCATATGTCCAGTATCTGCTGTTCAGCCTGTCCTGTTTACAGCAAGCTTGTGGCTGCTCTTACCTATGTTGCTAACATCAAGTCTTTAAGGAGTTTGCACTTGCAGAGCTGAGCTCCACTATGATCCTCACACGTCCTACACAAAATCCCCGTGGTAGAAAGTGAACAGAAACAGCATTACCAAGAGTTTTGTTTAGTATAAATATGTCTAAATCCAAGCACTTTACACTTTCTGATCAAAGAGAATTAATTGGAACCAGGCTTGAGGGTGTTTAGTGTTGCAAGAATTCAAGATGTGCAAAGAGGCTCAAAGAATCCTTTTGTGAACTGATACCATGAAGCTACAACCAAATCTGCAATCTCAGCTACCCTTTGATGTCATACACATGCAAAGCGTCTCCAGCCTGAAAGAGGGGTGGCTGATGCCCAGCACCGTGATATTCTCTTATCTCTATTAATCACTGCAGGTTGATTTTGGCAAAATCTGGTCTGTGTCCTGAAATCTTCATGGCTGGGAAAGAGTCTTATTTGCCTTGAAAGGCATCAAAGAATTCCCAGCCAAAAGGCAAGACACTAGTATAACACTAAAAGACCAAGAGGGAAGGAGACAAGAATTTTCTAGTGGGATCTATCCAACTGTTTATTAATGCAATTTAGTCATGGCAAAATGGTGAAAGTCATTCAGAACAGGAAAGAGCCAGATGTTGGGTCCTCTGCGCTGCTTTCTTCTTTCTCCCAGATCTGACCATGGATTTTTCATAACTTGAGTTTAATAATATATCTCTGTTAATCTGTAAGCCACACATCATTTCTGCCCAGATGTGGAATTTATGTTAAATATCTCTTCCAGATCTCATCTGCTTTATTCAAAAGCTTCCTTCCCTCAATATGCTCATTCCCTGCAAACAGACCGTCATCACCTGTTCTCCACTTGTTTGCATGCTGATAGCTCTTCTCCTCTCATAAATTCCATTAATTAATGAATAGTCAGCAGGGAATTGTCTCCTCAGGCTCATTAAAGAAATGGACACTAAAATGATATGAAAGCAGCTGCCTCCTTTCTGTTATTCCCTTCTGACGGCTACTGCTTTCCTCATCACTGCTAAATTATAACACTGCTTTGATTAGCAGGCCTGTTACTTGCTGCAGCTGCATTTAGAGATGGAAATTTTAACTATACAGTCATGTTTAATTGATATTCTCATCAAACTGTTAGCATTGTAAAAAATGCAGCACTCCAATACTTCAAGCTTGTGTACATATATTAAATCCTGTTGGAATTTTTTGACCTTGTAAGCAGACTCAAAAGACATGTTTCTTGATGCTTTCTCGTAAGTCACTGATTATCAACTGAGCTCATTTGGGAACCAGATGTAAAATTTGTGTAAAATCTCAGGCCAGGGATCATTCTAAACAGAAACATATTTGATTACTATCCCAGTGCCTAAGTGCGAATGCTCGTTTCTATGCTGAAAAACTTAGAATTTATTTATTTTAAAGCATAGAATGAGACCTAATTTTTTATAAAAGATTTCAAATAAAAAAGCTATTCCCCACCAAAAGAGTGATCTTATGCCAGACAGATAATCTATATCATAGCTGGTATAAATTATCATAGTTTGGAAGATGTTCTAATTCATGCAAGAAGGGTGTTAGGGCCAGACTTGCCTATATTCAGGGTTTAGGTTCCAACTCATCCCTTGTTGAAGAAATATTACTCACAGAACAGTCAAAATGAGGACAGCTTTCTCTACTCTGAGGCTGCTGAGGCATGCTGATCCTCTATTAGCACAGTCTTTGAACAAGAGATTCTAGAATCCTGGAGTCATTCAGGTTGCAAAAAAACCTTTAAGATTATCAAATGTAACTGTTGATATATCACTGCCAAGTCCATCACTAAACCATGTCCCCAGGTGCCATACCTACATTTTTTTTTAAAGATTTCCAGGGACAATGATTCTACCACTGCCCTGGGCAGTATCTTACAGGGCTGGACCACTCTTTCTGTAAAGAACTGTTTCCTAATACCCAGTCTGAACTTCCCTAAGTGAAACTTTAGGCCATTTCCTCTTGCTCTAAAAGAGGATGTCTTGCAGCTTTGAGGCAATGTAACAAGAATTGCTGTTAATTGCCTTTTAGTGGCTGGTGCTTTCACTCAGTGTGAGATCTCAGAAAGGCAGCTGATTTTATCTAAGTGGAAGATAGAGAACAAGGGGACAGTCCTTTGGTCGGGCGCTGACTTCTGATGCTGCCCATGTTCAAGATAACCTCAAAAGACATAGGAAGAGGTCATTTGTGATGGACTATACCAGCAAGCATTCAAAATCAGAACTAACAGGAGCAGATCTTTAAACCCTAGCCCTAAGAATAATATATTGAACACAATTCTGAAATTATCAAAAATGTAATGGAAAGGTTTCAAACCTGGTTTTCTCCCTGTTCATTAATTTTAGAATTGGATTTGGACTTTGATTACCAAATATAATCCCATTTTGATGACAAACCCAAAACTTTCAAACTCAAAGGTGCTACTTTGTAAAAATAAAAAAAATCTTTTCCTGACCTTGAAAACTGCATGGCTTCACTTGGAGAGATTTCCCTTAGATGTTTCAAAGTTTGTGCAGGATGATTGTAGAGTTTGTAATTCACCTACAGTACTTTAAACCTCAGTTTTATTTCCTATTGAGATGAACATGTAAAGGGAATCTCCCAGTCATCTCTAATCCCTGAATTGTTGAAACATCATCTGTTCCTGTTCTGCTGAGCCCTCAATGTGGGCAACACCCTCAAGTCTCTAAATATGAGAGCTTGTTTAGATTCAAACTGGAGTTTTTGTTTCTATTTCTACTTTTAGGGCACCAATAGCTAAAAAATTGAGCAATTTTACTAAGTTTGGTGTGAGATCCTAACTTCTTACAGAGACCAGTAAAGGTGGGTACAGAAAAGTTTTAGGTGGAAAAATTTCCTTGTTGATCAAGACAGAGACCTAGGCTCTTGCTGTAAACATCTTAAATTGCCCTGCTCTGAAGGACCTCAGCTTTTCTACTCTAGACCTAACAGAGAAATTTGGCCTTTGAACTGGAGAATTGAAAAAGAATGGTGGTCCCCCCATCAACTCTTCAGTTGAAATGTTCTCGTGTTTTGTTGATAGTTTGCATTGTATCATGATACATATTGCTACTTTGAGTATATAACTGAATTTTTTCCCTTTTTGTTTCAAGAGTTTAACTTCCTTCTTTCTTTGATAGCCTCTGATTACACTGTATTATTCTCTGTTAATTGAATAATATCTCCCTTTGTCTTGCCTTGGAAAAGCAGTGAAAACTTCTAGGTAGTTTCGTATAAGACAGATATCACAATACGTATGTGGAGGATTCACAACTGTTATTAGGGTTATTTAGAAATGTCATGTTTCTACCATTAAAAATAAATTAAAGATATCATTCTCTGTAGCAGTTGGTAACTTGGCTCCATTGGCATGGGCATCTCAGCTGCCTTAAATTAGATCAAATTATTTTAGGCCTAGGAGGATGATTCATGGGCACGCTATAAAGTTCATGGTACAAATTCAAAACTAGAGACTCCAGTAGATTTTGACTTGAATTCAAACAGAGCAGGACTCTGAAATGAAGCAAACATTATTCTTGAAATGTAGTGCACATCTGCTCATCGGTGCAATACCTAAGTTTAATTTTAAATTTTTAATGGATTTTTTTATAACAGTTGGGCTCATTGAAGATATCCAGTTCTGTCAGACTTTTCCTTTGGTAAACAGAAATCTCTTGAAAGCCATTCTCTAACTCAAGGATTCAATATGGCAGACAGGATTTATCAATTCAATGTATAAAGAATTCAGTTATCCTGTGGCAGTATTGCTTTAATCTTGGGAGATTAAACATTAATTTATTCCATGTATGTGAAAAATTTTACCTCTTATTGAACCTTTCATATGTTTCCCATGCCTACATCTCTTTTTTGTATATACTGATCTCTAACCTACAAGTCATTAAATGATTTTTGCCTCTGAGGTAATTTATTAATTATAACACACATTTGTTGTTAATTAAAAGATGTAGTTGGCTTAGTACTTGATATTGTTGCTAAATTAATTCATTAGATCTTTTACTAAATGCCGAGATATGACCTTCCTATAGTGTTACACCTGATACTGTTGTTCCACACCAGCTACCACAAGATCTAATAATAATTACAGAGGTTTCAGCCTGTCTGGCTGCTAGTAAAGATCTCAAGACAGTAGAGGAGAGCAAATTATTAGCACTGAGATCTGTGTTCACACTCATAGAGAGAAGGAGCTTGTCTAAAAGGAAAAGGAGACTCCTGATGGCTCAGATAGAATACATAAGAATTTTTTTACTTAACCACACAGGCAGATGAATCAGTGTTTCAGGGCAGTCAGGACCACTGACCTGAAAAAAGCCTACTTCTTTTATAACACTAGAATGAAGAATAACAGGTAGTCTGAATTAACCTGATCTACCTTGTTTTTCATTTAGAAATATACAGTATATAAGTCTATAACTTTTGTGTTTTGATTAAGTAATTTGTATTTAGAACCCTACTGGAGGTCCTATGATGAAAATTATTATTCTTGTTCTTCATCTCACTGTCTGAAGAGCCTTCCTGATGGGAAGTGGTTGACAGGGTAGTGTTCTGCAGTCACTCTCCACTCAGTCAGGAATCAGATTTTCCCAAAGCAAAGAATTTTGGGGGTTTTTTTGGACACAATTGGTATTTGTGTTGTTTTGGAGAATGGAATAAAAACTACTTCTGCAATACATATTCAACAACATTTGGAGCAAAAATAAGTTAGGATGTAGTTTTTAATCCAGCAGACTTCATGAAGGATCCAATATATGCAGGAAATTACTGACATCTCTCATCTCTTCCCCGGCAATGATGGCCTGGCATTCCCTGATACACAGACATTCTGGTTTCCTCTTGTCCAGAACTGTTCCAGCCTCATCAAAGCCCCCATGGCAGAGAACATGCTTTGTGTTTCCTGTGCCATTCATTTCTTTGTACACATCCATATTTATTTTTGATAATTATTCTTTGGCTAATACCAGTATCAACAGTACATACTGTGTTTGGTCAATGCATGCATTCATGGCCAGTACGTCAATCAAAATTAATTTCTTTATTGTTAATTCTCATAAATTAGTTTGGTTTTTTTTGGTTTTTAGAAACCCAGAAACATCCATCTTTTATACTCATTGCTGAACTTTTAACTAATTGGTCAGAAATTTAAATCAGTGAAAAAAAACTAGCATGGGAAAGGATGAATTTGAAGATCATGTAGACAGATCATTATTTGTGTTAATTACATTATTTGGATTAATGCACTATATAAATGAAAGTGGCACTGGTTCCTCATGGGGTCATACAGATAATTCTAGATTTCTGAAGAAGTAAATGTAATTACATTTTTTGTGTAAAACTTGCTCACATCTTCAGGAAAAGAAATATATTCTCGTTTATGTAGACAACTCCTTTCTAGAAATCCATACAAATAGGTTAAAGGAAATGTCAATAAGGTAAGTCATTATGTAGAAAATAGTCAATAGAGAATGCATTATTTCCAACCATATCTTTCATTACATCCAAAGGGTCTGGAAATTATGTTAGGTTTCACTTTTGCATTTTTGATTTTCTATTCTGATGGTCTTTTGAAAAACACCACACCAATGTGACCAGAACATGAGATCAGCATTCTTCCAGAATTATGCTGGGACACTGTGGTCACATTAGGAAATGACACATCATCCGGATTAGGGATGTTTTAGGAATGTTTATCAGCTAAGGGTACAGCAATAAAATGTTTAGTAGTCAAGGTCAAGAGGAAAGTTTGTCTTGTGACAAAGCGACATTGGAATCGAGTACACCTAGGGTTTATATAACTTATTTTAAAAATAAAGCTTTTTTTTTTTACTTCTTATCCTGCACATTTCAAGTTAACTGGAAGTAAATTGTGCTATTTTGAGATTGGAAGTCATATTTACCCAGATAGTAAAAAAGGCTTTTACTTGTCCTTTAGAGCAGAAGTTCACATCAAACCACTGTCAAACCTGTCAAGAGCATATCTTTTAACTCTTTAAGAAGAAGGATATTTGAAATTTGAATGATAAGAATTAGAATTACTTTGATAAATGACACAATAGAATGGACATGTAGTTGTTTAAGGGGAAAGAATAATCACAAATGTCTTTCTTCGTGTATGATTCAAAATTTGTCAAAAATAAAATAAACAGATCTGGATCCCATGCTAGATATGAAAACAGCCTCACTAGCAATGAAAATAAAGACATCAAAAGGATAAGGAGTTTCCAAAACCATGAATGTGAGTAAATATGAACAGAAGGAATTTAGGGTTATTTGGGGTTATCACAGCAACCCAAATAAAATGGATTTTAATGTCAATCTGTTTTTGTGAGATGCAAATGAAATACACAGATGCTTTAGAGATGATCAAATTTCACAGCTCTGAAACTTTGTGTATTTAAAAGCATAATATAAATTTTAATCGGCATTTCCATATGGGAAATTCTGTGGATGAAAATGCAGAGCTCACAGAAACACAATCACTGATGCCAGTGTTTGTGGCACTGGGGTTAACACGAAATGTCTTGCAAGGACAAAAGAGAAAGCTGTTATAAACACTGGGATCAGCACCACGGCAAAATGCTGACTTCCTGCCACTGTCCCCTTCCACAGCCCTCAGCCCTCCTGCTCCTTTCCTGGAGCACATTTTAACCAGGATCCTTTAAAAAGGTCTGAGCTGTGTGGGATTTGGGAGGATATATGTGTAATTCAGTACATTTGCTGTATGCTTCTTACGATCAGAGGTGACAGGAATTGATGATCAGATGGTCATTCATATTTCTTGACTTTTTTGTAAGGACCAACACTAAAGGCCACTAAAAGTGGTATGGTAACTTTAAGAGAATGACTCCTAAAATTTCCAAAACATATCAGCTGATTAATCATTATCAAGTTTCTTGTTACAAAAAACTTGTTTTGAAACAGATTATGTACTCTAAGCTTTCCCTCAGTAAAAGCAGTACTCAGGGGGTCTTGAACAGTGGCCAGAAAAATATAAAACAAAATTGAAGAGTTATTCCATTTATATTATCAAAAAGGACATGAGTTGCTGAGATTCTGATGATTTTTTCTCTTTGTTCTTAGGTCTATGAAGATTTTAAAAGTGGAATCTGACAAATGATCAGCCATTGACAAAATTTATGATATTTTCAAATTGGGAGGGGCTGGGGATGGGGGAAGGAGTAAAGATCATTGCATTACAGACAAGGTGTATTTAGAAAATACAGCTTCCCCTGGAGCTTTGTACTCCACATAATTACATTACACATACAGTAATTGAAACTTGTGAATACGTCAAACTGTGTGTTTTCACAAACCTGCAGTAATCATCTCAAATTATTTAAATTCACTATTTGACATAATTGCTATAAATATGACAGAAAAAGATATTCCTAGGGTATATTGCTTCATAACTCTATCAAATGACTACTTAGGGAGATAACTACATTGTGTTCCTATGGAAATCTGCAGAATAGCAACATCCAATACTGAATGCTTGTCTTTTCGCAAACACTTTCCCTTTAAATTAAAGGGAAAGCTCTGTGGTCTGGGACAATCCACATACCTCTCTGATTCAGAAATTACCATAAAATCAAGCACTTGGAAACTGCTGGCCAGCAGCTCAGCGCTGGCCTCAGGAATAGCTCCACTGAAGTCAGAAAAAACAATGCTGATTTTTACCAACAGATAATTCAAATTGCACGTCTAGGGAGAGTACACATGCTGGGTTCCTGACACAATTGCAATAGACTTGTCACCTCCACAAAGACTCCTCTAAGACCAGAGATTGTCCTGTTTGCTGTCCATTTACTGTGTGAGGGAAAAGGCTCTCTAGGGGTTCATGAAAGCCAAATGCCGATTGTAGTGTCCAGCCCTTCTGAACCTTTGAGATGTCATGAGTGCCGGAGAAAAAAAATTTCCCAACACATTTGCTTCAAGAAGTGCTGTGTAGATGGAAAGGAAAAGAAGATGGCAGGGGCATGGAGTGGATTGAGGTATCCTAAATTATAACTGAATGTTTCCTAACAAGCTGTTTACGGAATGAATTTATCCAATCTGTTGTCTGACTGACCAAAAGGCAAACGAGATATTAGTTGATAATATGTATCACTCCTGGTAAAAAGAGTAAATGGAGTCATTGCAGGAAAGAGATACCCAAGAAAATATTTGTACATTTTTATTAGGAAACATGAAAACTTTCTGGAGGTCTTTTACATCTAAGTTCTAACAACTCTTTGATGGCCCCTGGAGTTAAGGTGAATTAATGAAGAAGAAAGAAAAACCAGAAAACCATGCAAAAAACTTCTTTAATCCCTTTAATTATTTGTGTGGAAAAAAACCCCAAACAAAAAAAAAACAAATAACAAAGAAAATTGCAGAAACTGCTTCATCTAGAAAGTGGAAGTAAGCTTTAAAATGAGGTATTTTCTTTTACATTGTCCCTCTGACTGTATAGTGGGAGGATGAGTTTAAATTTACTAAATTATCTTGTCTTTCCCTCAAGAGTCAGAGAGCCTTGTGGACATTTCCTAACATTGTGGATGTTTGGAGGCCCTGGCAAAGGATGCCCAGGGAAGCTGTGGATGCCCCATCTCTGGAAGTGTTCATTAGGTTTGATGGGGTTTTGAGCAATCTTGTCTAGTGGAAGGTGTGACTGTTGCTCTATGGTTATACAAAATGTATTTGAAAGGAAAGGTAATTTATTTAACATAATCTTTCTTTCTTTTTTCATGGAGATTCTGTGTGATTTTTCCCTCCAAACAAACTGATCTGTACATCTATTTGTATTTGTATAACCACAACATTTCATTACAAAAAAAAAAGAAATATACCTATTCAACGCGTAGTTCAAAAAGAAATTATATAAAGTTGTGGCTAAATATCCCAATTATGAATCACACATCACTGCTTCAACTGTTTCACAGTTATGAGAATTACTGGCCTGGCAAACTAATACAACCATTGTTTCTCAACAACTGAAGTGTCTTCTAGATGAAGGATGGCTGCTGGAGCTCTTTGGTGGCAGGCAAAGTTAAGTTTGAAGTTAAAAATAACCAAACAACCTTTTTTAATCAATACACTAATTTAAAATAATGCTGCATTCACCCTTTATTCAAAGCCTAGAGAATCTGAGAAAAACTTCAAGCCATTGCTCGTTGACACACATGAAAAGCTTTGCAGAGAACTAACATGGAATTCAAAAGATAATTCAAAAATTATACTTAACACACTGTAAGATTAGGACATGCTGTAAGATTAGGACAAGAATGAGAATGAGAATATATTAAATCTAGCACATTTTTTCAGTTTTTTATTAGCAACCTCTAGGACCCTGTTTTTGTACTAATTTGCCTTTTTTGACTAAGAAATTAAATGAAGGCTTTAAGCACCAACGTTATTAATTGTCTTATGAGGTACTTCAACTTAAATATTCTAGAATATCTTGTTAACTCTTACTAGAGAGTTCTTCTAGTTTTGTTCTATCCAAAGTGAATTCTATATTTTATAACTCTACTAAGCAGGTATAATTCATTAAATTAAAGTTAAAACATCAGGATTTTACATATTCTTATGCATTGAGACCCTCTTACTTTTTAAATTCCATCAGACTCTTGATGCTCTTTTCTGCAATTCTGGTGATATGGTTTTTATATTGTATAAGCCAAGAGTATACTGAGAGTCTAGCTATTATATTCATATCCTAATTTGTATAGATAGTAGATTCGGAGTTCCTATTTCTTTCCACACCTCTCTTCAGCGGACTGGACATGCTGAGAGTCTGGGTTAACTCTTGGTACTCAGTGCTAGCCTTCTCATGGTGTGCCATGACTGTAAGATGAACAGGAATATCCATCCTTTTAAGACAGAATATTAATTTGGAAATTTGGGAGAGAAAAAGCACAT
Source organism: Sterrhoptilus dennistouni (assembly GCA_013397095.1). Classification (NCBI taxonomy): domain Eukaryota; kingdom Metazoa; phylum Chordata; class Aves; order Passeriformes; family Zosteropidae; genus Sterrhoptilus; species Sterrhoptilus dennistouni. The sequence continues at coordinate 1,327,827 of VWZU01017909.1, read as the reverse complement.
TTTATTCTAAATGCACCATATGAGCTAGGAGATATGAGCTCAGATGTGCTTCTTTCATAAGTACATCTGAGCTTCAGGGTTTCCATTTAAGTGGAATAGTGGCTTCACATGTTATTATCAGAGAAGGTCAGCAGAAGGAGTAGCCATATGGATATCCTTCAACATACAGCAGAGGATAATGGCAGTACAGCACTGAGGCACAGGATATCCTCAAATACCTTCCAAGCCAGTAACATCCTAAAAATCCCAGTACATATCTAAATAAGATTTTAAGAAGTGCATATGCGTACATTTATTCAGACTTAAACTATTATTAGTTTATACTGGGTTTTCTGGAGTGTAATGTACAGTATAGATGTCTATATTAAAAAGTTTGACCCCATCTCTACAAAATCTAATGCACTTTCCTTTTTACTCTACAAATTCCAAGTGTAACAATTTGATTTCATTTCATAAATGCTTTCAAAAACACAGACTTCATCACTAATCCTTTCTTAGTGTGCTCTGGTAAAATTGTACTCTTGTCTTTGCATTTAGCATGCCATTTCTGTACTCAGAGTGAACAGATAACATGAGTATTTTTATCTCACTTTAGCCGAGGTGGGTTTTTCTGAAAAAGGAACTGTGTACTGCTTTGTGACCACATTTGGGAATACCATTTTTCTTTTTTTCTGATTTTTTGTTTTGCTTTTTAAAAGGCATTTCACGAGCCCCTCCTTACACAGCTGAACAGGTGTACTCAGTCAGCACTGTTGTGGAAACTGAACATGCAGATATCCATGTGCCAGCTGTATGACTCACAGGAGTTATTTTCAGCTTTGGTAGCTAATATGGGAAGGTAGGACAACTGCTTAATAATCCTAACTATCAGAAAGGAATTACAGCTGTGGAGACAGAGGTTCATTGGATTAGTGTTGCACAATCTGAAGTGATGCAGGATGCTCTGATCAGAAATAATATTTGTAGCTGGCTGTCAAAATCTTCTACCAGTTGCATGTTGAAAATTTGCTTTCTTTAATGCATGCCTTTACGAACTCTCTTCACTTCAAGTGTCTTCCCAAGTGTGCAGCATTTTTTTCCTAATCATTAATAAGGGGTCAAAGTTACACTTAACCGTCAAAACTATGAGAAAAAAGGTTTCCTATAACCTCAAAAAGTAATATGCGAACCACGCTTCTTAATGATGGGAGAGGGATTTTCAGTAAATTTAATTAATATACTTAGCACATTTATTTATGTTGTATAACTAATATATTAACTAATATATTAAGTGCCACAGACTTAGGAGGCAAAAATATCTCAGACTGCCAGTTGTTCTTATGACTGGCTTCACCTGTCACCCAGGAAATCATAAAACTTATTGATTGCCAGAATTTGAGAAGTGCAGAAAAAGGATCACTTTATAATGGACCTATTTCTTTTATTTGTCTCTGGATATTCAGTGCTGGTTCAAAATGAAGCCATAACACAGGGCAAGGCATATCTCTTGCTTAAAGTGCTATACACTATGTGTTGTATCTCAACCAGACTTCACAGAACAGTCAGCCATGCTCTCTCCTGTGATTTGCCTTTTGAAGGAAACATGTTGAAAGGGGGTTATCTGCATCCTTCATTGCTATGGATTAGCTGGAAGCTGGGCTGGGTTTCCTTTGTGCAGTGCATTGTTATCTCAAAGGAAAGGCAGGAGCAATGGGTTGTGTATTGGAAGTGTCAAATTCACTGCTCAGTGCAGGTTATGTGCTTGCTGGTTGTCTAGCTCTGACTCCCACTGTTACGAGTTCATCCTGCACTAAGAGACACAGCCAGGAAAACCCCATATTCTTTGGTGAGAGATGTCCTAAGGATAACCAATGCTGCTTGACCTCGGAGAAAAATACAAAGTTGGCTGGTAAACTCTGTTACATCCTAATCTCACACAATAGATGCTGCACAGGTGACACATGTTGCAGCTGTCCCATTCCTGGCAGTGTTCTAGGCCAGGTTGGATGGGGCTCTGAGCAACCTGGTCTGCTGAAAATTTTCCCTTCCCAAGGCAGAGGAGTTGAACCTAGATGGTCGGTCTTTAGGGTGCCTTCCAACCTGAACTTTTCTATGATTCTGTGATTCATGGAAAACATTTTTGATCTATGTTACTCATCATGCTGCAAAGAAACGTTTGTGCTGCATTGCCCTTTGCTCAACTAGGATGACCTTCATTTGGATCACATTATAGTCATTGGGGAGAAAGGAGTGGAGACAGGTTAGCCTTTATAAAATGCTTTAGGAACCTTTGTCTGGGTGCTGTATGAAGGATCTTTTGAGTTTTGGCATGCCCCTGTCACTTTTATTTATAATCTCATGTCTCTTGGTTCCATTCTGTGTGAGACAGAAAGGGTTTCCTGTAACAAATCAAAGAATAACCAAAGAAAAAATGCCAAAAATCTTAGAAATTACATCAGGATGTAGCAGAAAATGTAACAGATACCTTAATTTTTTCTTTTCTGAAATGGATCCTTATTCATATGAGTGGGTTTGCTAGGCATGAACTGTATGACTTATAGCTTTCTTTTAGCTTAGCCTATAGAAATAATGTTTGTGTGGATTTCTTGGTATTTTTCTTTCCTTTGGTATTGATGTCATCTGTATTTATTGTTAGGCATGAGGTGTTTAGACCTTTCAGATCTACTTCCTAAACCAGTGTTATCTTGATGTTGTTCCTCTTTCTTTTGATTGCCATTTAAAAAAATCTATGCTTTTTAATGTTAACTGTTTTTATTATTGTTTTTATTATTGTTATTTCTCAGTTGTATAGAAAATTGAGTTATCTAGGTAGCTATGCAGTAGCTACTGGCATCTTTTTTGTATTTTATATAAAAGGTTTGTTACCTACTCATCCTCTGTCTGCTTTATGCGTTTAGAGATTAGAGGGAGGGAGCTCATCTCTGATATCACTGCTGGCCCTTGCTCTTGCTGTTCAGTCTTGTCTCATGAATTATACATGAGCTACTCATTCACCTACATGCTCACAGATCAGAACAAAAATTCCAAAATGTCAAAATGTCATTGAAGAAAGAACAGAGAAACCTGTCAGGCACTCTGAGACACTGATGAGAACTATGACTTACAGCCTCTGGTGTTCTGACACAAAGGTGTAAAATAAAGATCCTGTGGATGATGGCTCTTATGTTGCCATAAATTGAGTGGACCTTTCCCCCCAAATCCTTGCATAAATATAATCAGGGAAAATTACTATTAAAATGTTGCAGCTGAGAATGGGGGATATTATCTATTTGCTTTGCATTCACTTTTGCAGAAGAATAATTTGTCAGTTGGATTTACCCTGAGTGGCTTTTTCTGACACAAATTTCTGGTGTCCAAAGACAACATTAGCTATTTTCTAGGGTAGGCACAAGCATACACATGTCATTATCTCCCACTGAGGAATTCAGCTGAGTACTCTGTCCAAGTTGCACTTGCATCAGGGCACAATTATTGCTGGCAAATGCTAACACACCCTTTCCTTTACACTTCATTTGTTGCCTAATCCATCTAATCTAATGGCAGCCACAGAAAAGGCATTACCTTCTGCAATGTAAAGATCTTTCTTTAAACTTTTTGTGGTAGTGACAATGTCCTATCCTAAACTTCTCTACAGGGAATATATTTATAATGATTTTTTGCAAGCTATTCGCCTCCCCCTCCCTTATATAATTGCAAGCAGATTTAACAGCCAGGATTTAAGGTCAGTTTGTCTCTCAAGCTTGGATATTCAGGAGGTGGGACAGAAGTAGCGAGACAATCAAAGCTGATGGCTTTGTACTACTCCTGTAAAATGTGTTTCCACAAAAGAGAAAGTACTTTCTTGTTAGGATAGTCATGAGTACAATTTTTGCTATCTTATGCCATTGATTTCCAATCTCTCCAGAATATCATTGGTTATTCAGTTCCTCATTAATTTTAAATTATGCATAGCTAATTCATTTAACCTAATGTCAGGATCAGAATTTAGCTGTATATATATGGGCTTCTTGTGCCATTTGCGATATCCTGATATACCTGAGATACCCTCACGGGCATCACAGATGTAATATAGGAAATGTCTATCCCATTAGAGCAGCAGCAGAAAGACATGAGCACAGAGTTCACAGAGATATTAACTCTGATGCATGACAACAAACCTGAATCCCACCCTGAAAGTTGTATGAGGTCAATCCTATCCTTAGAAAAGCTACAGTAGTAGCTTTTAGCCAATTATGCCTACAAACATCCTGTAACGCTAAATGGGGTTGATAAAATGATGCAGATAAATTCACATTTGTGGTGTGAATTTTGACATCCTTTGACATCATTTATTTTCATGCGTATGACTTTTGCATACTTGCTACAACTGGAAAAAAAAAACCAAACAAAATAAAACAAGCCACCCCTCACCCCACTAAGGACAGACTTTAAGGTAAATAACAAGGTACCTCTTGCTGTAAGCTTCACCACAACTGGCAAAATATATTTTCTTCTGCGGAAGTGCGAGTGCCTGGTTGGATCGCAACATCACTTCTAGCAGTGCCATCTAGGGGCTGCAGCCACAGCAGCGCTCTCATGGAGAGAGATTGCCAAGCCCATTTCTCTATCTCACTGGCCCAGCTAAGTAGCTCAATGAGATTCATTTGGAATCTTAATATTCCTTTGTTCCGCGAGCTTCAGTGATTTTTTTTTTTTAATCTGAAATATAGAGATGTAACAAAAAAGAAAGTGGTTTTGACTTAAATTAAATGTCTTGGTGAAAAGCTGGCTCTGCTGAAAGTAATGCAAAAGCTTTCATTGATGTCTATGAGCTGAAATTTTACTTGATTACTTTTCCTATTTAAACACATTGCTCTTTTAATGAAATGCATTTACATCTATAACATTTGAGACAGACAATTCTAAAGCTTAATCTTTCTGTAGAATCTTTAAACTTGAGTTGAAGAGTTGAAAGCAAATCAGAAATAATAACCAGACATTTATGCTTTCCACTCAAGAGACTGTGCCGAAATGCATTGCTCTTTTTTTTCTGTTTTCCCTTCCTTTCCAATACACAAAATATTTCATCCATCAGTAGCTACTGCTTCGAAGATTCAAAGGCTCCATAAATCCTGGATTATCTCTGCAGTCTCTAATAAGAAAGAAAATATTTGAGGTATGACCTTCTTCTTCTTAAATTTCCTGGTAAAAGCACAAGCAGCTAATCATATCAGCAGAATTAAAGTGATAGAATTAATAGCATCAGAAGAATTATCAGCAGATACTACAGAGCAGCTTCAAACAATCATCCCCTGGTTTTGTTTTTCCTCCTACCTTTTCTACTTTAAAGGTTTTTGGGTACAAAAATACTCATGATAATGTGCTCATGGCAAATTACTAAGCCTCCCATGGATTTATAAAATAAATTACAAAATTATGTGGAAAAATGAGATACTGCAAAAAGCCAAATCACTGTGAAGAATATGCATGTTTGCTTTAATATTGCTATTAACTTCCATTATGTTACATCAGGAAAGTCAGTACAATGGTTTTTTAAAAAGCATGAACTGTGGAACAGAATAAATGAGGAAGAACAGAAAAGGAGAGTCCTCTGGAGATTTTTGAGATTGCTGCTCAGCTTGTTTGCTCCCAGATTTTATCCTTGGCTGCCAGCAGCTCACTCCTACACAGCCCCCACCAAAAGCTGAGTATCACCACTCTGCGCTTGACACAGTGGCTGTTAAAATTCATTGGCATGGGACTTGGCTGAGGAATACCCAGTTTGGCAGCTGCATGATGGTTAAATTCATGCCCATGTCCTTTATCTGAAAATACCTGTTTCGCCAGGAATCCTAATGCAAAGGTTTCCTATCCTTGCTGGCCCATCAAAGTTGGTTTTCTTGTTGAAGATAAAGTGCAGGTGATGTAGGGAAGAAGGATTTCTGATTTTGAGCTTCCTAAGTGCTTTTATTTTGGTTCAAACCAGACACTACATTTGACCAGTTTTTTTGCTGTTAAATCCATAGCTGCTTTCTTGGGAAATCAGATATGCTACTCAACTACTAGGCAGCTAAATCGCAGATCAGGCTGTGGCTTCTGCAGGCTTCCCATCCAGATCATCTGGGGACACTGACACTTGTAAGGTGGGATTTGGAGCCCCTCCCATCACCTGAAATGGGGTGGTCTGAATAAACCCAGCTGTGCTTTTGGAAAAATGGATCTGAAAATACTTGGATGTGCCATGCTGCCCCAAAACGTTTAATTACCAAATCTGCCTTTCTACAACCTCCCACTGCAGTGATTTACTTTAGCTGTTGTGAAACCCAGGCTCATGGAGATGAGCATACACATAACTAATCATAAAAGGCATGTTACTGCCCTGGAATTTTCCCCCACTGCACTCGGTGAGGGGATGATCCTCACCATGGTACCCGGGAGACGTGGAAAAAGTCACAACTGTGTCCTGCATGTAAAGGGACAAAGCAAGTCAACAAATTTTATTCTGTGAAACATTGTAGAAGCTCAGTCTTGCATGATCTCAATGTACCAATCTGCCTGGTCAATCCTCCTGTGAGGATTTTGATTTGGTCCCCTGCTGTTAATTTTCATTCATCATAAATACCTTGGTGACTCAATACATTGCATTCAATACAAATGCAATTCTGTTGTACTTGATTTTTTTTTCCCAGGAAAACTGCATAGCTGAATTTAAATATTAAAAAAAATAAAAAGGACATAATCATAGAATCACAAAATGCTTTGGGCTGGAAGAGACCATAAAGACAATTTATTTCTAACCCCATTGCATGGGTAGGGACCCCTTCCACTAGACCAAGTTGCTCAAGGCCCCATCCAAATTGGCCTTGAATGTTTCTAGACATGGGGCAGTCCTAGCACCTCTATGCCAGTGTCTCACCACCTTCGCAGTGAAGAAATCTATACAAAACCTTTTCCTGACAGTTTGAAGCCAATTACTCCTTGTCCTGTTACCCCATTTCTTTGTCAAAAGTCTCCCTCCAGCTTTCTTAGAGCCAGGGAGAGGGGAAGGGGTCCCTTCTAGATCAGAAAATGTTAGGTGGTGTCGTGGGTTCCCATGGGAATCATTCACCTCTTTATTGTACCCTCTGTCATTAGCTCTGTTTCTATTATTGTTTGTTGCCTTTTGTTCCTCCAGTTCTGCCCTCCAGCCCTTTGCAGGGGAATGATGTGGGAGGGAGAAAGGTGAATGAGTGCGTGGAGCATGGTTTGGAGTGTTTCAGTGGGAGCATTAAATTGAGGAATACCATTCCTAAACTACAACAGCCTGATTTCTTTTATTTATTTTTCTTTTCCCTCAGGGAAATTGAGAAAACTTAAAATTCTTTTTCCTCCAGCATTAGACTAAAACACTGTTGTCTGTGAAAGCACACCCACCAGGGCAAGAAATATTAGCATGAATATATTTCATGTGGCACGTGAGTGTTTATGGAATTATCTCCACAATATTTCTTTCTTTCCTCAGAAGTACTTGTTTTTATGGATAATAAAAATTATTAGTAGAAAATATGAAAAAAGTATAGCCACAAAAAGCACTTATATTTTGTGTGGTTTGGCATCTTAACAGCTTGACTTTAGCTTCGTATCAGTTTCCTGATTATTTTTTTTCTATCACGGGTAATAAAATAACTAAAATAAAAAAAATAACTCTTTAACCGAACTCAGGCTTTTACTGAACCCATTTCTATGTAAGATTTAAAACACTATAGAAGTGAAGGTATTTTTAATATTATAATATTTTAATATTAAAATGCTTAAATATCTGTTGTTGTGCACAGCCTACTTAGGCAGAATACGCCTGTCTAAATTCAGCCCAGACCACATCCTGATTTTGAGAGACCGTATTTTCCTGATTACTTTAATAAAATTGGGATCTAGTTCTACACAGATTCCATTGTTTGGATCAATTTTAACCTATCTGTTTTTCTTCTTAGACCCATCTAGTTAAATTTTTTGGTAGAAAAATCTGGTTTTGAATAGAAATTGCTTGGCTTCAAAGCATCCATGGATCCATTCAAAGGACTACATGTCACAACATTAATTGTGATTGCTTTTCGATACCAACTTCAAGTCAGTGTTTACATGATTCAGTGGTCGTGACAATGTTGCAGAGATCCTCAGAAAGTGTGGAGCCACAAGAGGATGCCAAGTTGGCTGAGCTGCCATGGGGCTTTATGCCTGACTCACTTGATAGAAAGAATCAAATCACAGAATCATGTCACAGAATTAGAATGGCTTGGGTTTGAAAGGACTTTAAAGACCATCAAGTTCCAGCTCTCCACTGTGCTCAGGGACACCTTCCACTAGACCAGGTTGCCCAAAGCCCCATCCAACCTGGCCTTGAAGACTTCTAGGGATGGAGAACTTACAACTTCTTTTAGTAGCTTGTATTAGTGCCCATCTACACACTATTTGTAAAAGGAGTCAAGGAGAGTCCTAGTATTCCCTTCATCATATTTAAAGCATGTTAAATGATGTCAACATAGGCACCCAGGTGTAAAAGTGAAGCATTTTCCTCTTTAAATCATCCCAAATCAGAGTTTTTTACTGCAGTAAACACGTAATTAAACTCCAGTGAAAAATTACAGAGAATTCAGAAAATCAAATTGACATGGCTTTCTGGAAACAGGGGTACAGCATTTCTCTATTACCTCAGAAAGAAAGAGAAATGCCTTCTAAAGAAGTAGAAAACAAAACCTCTGTGGACAAAGGTCTCAGATAACTGAGTGGTAAATACAGACATAAGCAATACTTGAATAATTTATATATTCCATGTGAAAGAGAATTTCCATCTTTGCTGTACAAATTCTCTTTGATCCACTTTGTTACACATTTACATATCAGAGCTGAAGGTCATTGAAGAGTTATAGGGCAGAACATTTCCATTGTGTTAATCACTTACAACTCTAATTTCACACTACACCAGTCCTTTTTACTTGGGCTCACAGAGCCCACTACAGTCTCCTTCCAAAAATCTTACCACAAAACCTGCTTGCTCACTGTGCATTCGAACAAGGAGTATCTAAGACATCCTAGACAGAGAAGGGAGGCATAAACAACTTTGGAAAAAGAATTTTTGGGTAAGTAAGATGTGGATTAGCTTCTGCTGCCTTTCAGCAAGCCCCAAGGCATCTCTGAGTGGTGCACAGCTGTCAGAAATTCTGACCCTAAAGGTATATGGAAATTAGGAGAATATCAATAATTTTAGCAGTTAAGTGGGAAACTATCTTCTCAGAGTAGTAGGGGCACAAAAACCCACTAGCTAGCAGCTATAAGCATTTATTTCTGAGAGGGAACTGCATCATATTAGAAAGATTTAGATCAGATTGACTCAATATGCAGTGTTTCAGTGTCCAAATTTTACTTTTCTATTGCTTCACAAGGGTCTCTTTGTAACCTCACAGATCTGTGCCCATTCAACCCTCCATTAATGTTCAGTCTTCAGAGTGAATTCCAGAGTATAGGAGCTTCTCTTTAATTAAATTAAACATGTATGAATTGGGTAGCTATAATAAGATGTATATAACTACATCTAATTATATATCATTGCATCTGAAGGAAAGAAAAGATTTAGTATTCAATCATTACTTTTCCAGATAGAATAAAATATTTTTCCAGATCTTCCCTTTTTAAAGATTATCGTATCTCGTTCCNTTTTTGGCTTTTTCAATTTCGGTGCAGGTTGTTTGTGTTTTTTTGGTTTTTTTTTTTTCTATATTCAGTATCTTTCATAAATTTTATTTGACAGACATCCTAATATTTTCTCCATGGCATCTCCATGACATGCTGACCAATTTGTAACTTTGTAGATTTTTAAACACTCCCATAACTTTCTTTTTAATTCAGAAAAATACAGAAGTACAAGCTAAAATCCATCCCCAAGATGTAAGAAAATTTAAAAATTGCTTTTAAGTGCAGTGCTGATTCAAGGCCTAAATATCATTGGGAAGAAATATTAGAGGAAAAGCTTTGGATAAAGCTATACATAAATGGGACATTTCACAAATAAATATTTTTAGCCCTCTCATATTTTCAGTTTCTTCTCTCTAAGCTTCTTATTGAGCATTAAATTCTTTCAAGCTCTATAACACCCTGGATATCAATGTAATATTATAGGTTGCATGAACCAGAATATTTTGTGCAGATGTTAATTATTCTTTTTATTAGAGTTTGGATTTAGAAATTAAAACCCATGTGATTTAGACTTCCTTGTAATTAGATGTAATAATTGGAATTTCTTTCATAGTGCACTGTGCCTTTGTTTTGAAGGAAGAATGATATTTTATACCTAATGATACTTGATATTTATCAATTTTCCATCATTTCATTGTGGCTCTCTCTACTGAAACTTCCCAACATGATCACTTGGCTGTTATTATAGCAATGCCCATCACTTTTTACAGGTCAAGGAGTTTTGCACAAAAATTTCTTAATTCCCTTCCACTTCTCCAACTGCAATTTCTTGATGGCTCAAAAGTGACTTTGTGCGAGGGGGTGAAGTTTCTGATAAAGGTACAGCACAAACCAAACAGAGCCATGGAAATTTGCCCCACTAAATTTGACTTTTCAGAAGAGTGAGGTCTAACATCAAAAACAGCTCTCCTGCCTCATTCTTCCAAATGTGTCTTTTGAGTATTTTTGGTTGTTTATTTCCTAGGCTCAGGTGGCAGCTCTATGGCTCATCATTTAATACAAAATTGCATAAAGAGAATGGGATAAATAATTAACTATTTTGTCAATATATTAAGTGTGCAGGTCAGAAGTAAAATTGGGCTTTAACAGCTGTCTAACATGTACCTTTTAGAAATAATCCCTTCATGCTGACAGCTGGAATTTCCTGGTTTTGAGGACAATCATCCTCCCTCTCATGGGGAATAACTAATTAAAAGTGTCTCTTCAATCTCTCCTCATCATCCATGGATTCTCTAGTGATGAGGGTCATCTGCAGAGGGCCAACATTTAAGCATATTCTCATTAAGCTAACAGAAAACAATATGAGCCAAAATCTAACTTATTTTCTGTAAGTGTCTCTGAGATGTGCTCATTGCCCTGATTTTGGATCTTCCATACTTTAAGATATTAACATCCGGCACTTTGTTATCATTAATTAAGACAAGAAGTCTTAAGTCAAATTCCTTATCTGCATTCAGGTTTCAATCAGCTAGTCCTAGAAATTTGAAGTGACGAATAAAATATTCATCTTACATTCCATGTTTATCATGCAGATCAGCTGACTTATCAAAATAACATCAATGGGTGAATTATAATGGTTTAATTCTTGGTTCCAATACTCTTCTGCCTTTGCTTCTCTTTTTAATATATTTTTGTAGATGATGCCTCATTTTAATGCAAATTATTGAAGCATATAAAATCTCTGAAAGCTATTTTTTATATTGAGTTTTTAACCTTTGATCCGGTATTGAAAATTTTCTAGTAGAAGAAAGCATAAGTGGAGGGAATAGAGGATTTGTAGTAATAGAAATCGAAGCATTCAACAATAAAGCAAGAACTCCTTGGCTGAACAGACAGCAGAGTATGGCAAAAGTAGAAAACAGCTGGCAGAGAAGCAAAACTGAGTACTGTAAGGTATATTTCCACATCTTTTTAATCTGTATTATTCCAAAGTTTAAATATCCAGTCTGGGGTGAAACTCAGATGAATTTGAAAACCTTGAAGGAAGGCAAATATTTTTTACTGTTACTCAGATGTTCCACTAGGGTTTCACAAAAATAAGAGGGTGTCTTTTATCTAAATGGCAAAATTTCTAACGTGGAGGATGCTTGGATGTCAGTCACAGCTGAGACAGTGATAGCTACAGAATCCATTTCAGCAATCAATAGCTTCCATCAGTAAATGCAACTCAACTGGCCAAGGAAAACAGAAGAAATACAGAGAGGCTGAGGGAGCTTGTTTATTCAACTGAGAGCGGAGAATAAGAAGGAAGAGACTTTTGTTTTCAGATACTTAAGAAAGAGATGTGGAGATGAAAGAGCAAGGCTCCTCCAGGAGTTGCACAGTAAAGAGGCTGTGAAAACAAGCTGCAAAAAAAATAAATAATTGTGGTTAAATGTAAGGAGAAAGGGGGGAAAATGACAATGAGAGTGTCTGAACATAGAAATAGGAAGCCATAAAAAATGAGTGACATGATTTAAGATATGCAATGGCACTTTTTCTAGTGAGAAGGTGGACTGGACAATCTCAGAGGTCCCTTCCTGTTGTCTTATGGCCATGGGGAGGGTCTGCATTAACCATATAACCTTGTACATGCTGGTTTCCCAATGCCAAGTTTGAGCTTTAGTTTCCTTTTACATATATTATAGGTATAGCCTATAATTCTGTCAGTTTATGATAATCATCAGTGATGCACACAGTGATAGAACAACCATATTTACCCTGATTTAATATTTCTATCCAGCCCACAGCACCCATATCTAAGGAACAGGTGATTTCAATTAGGCTATACTCTTCAGCCATTGTGTCAAAAAATTCAAGTATAATTTAAATTTTGTAGGGTAGATTATAATGACAGCTCCATTGGCCAAATGATGAATGTACTTTTTACTCAGATTTACACAATAGTGCCTGGGATTGGTCAGTTGCTTTCTTTTGTAATAATCAGATTCTATTTTATGGCCCCAATTCTTACTAAGATACCTTGTTCACAGATTAATAGAAGCTGATGTTGTTGAGCATCTGCTCAGGGTCTGAAGCGTAATCAGGAAACAAAAACCATTTCAATCAGAAGATAAGCAATTTTGATTTTCTGAAAGCTTCTAAATCACCCATAACTGAGGTTTTGCTTTCAGGATCATTGCTTTTCCCCATTACATGCACTGAAATTAATGTTTTCTGAAAGCAAATAAAAGTAAAATTAAAAATTTTGTGATACAAATGATAATTGGACACTTGTCTGTGGAGATGGTTTTATTTAAACAAAATATACTCTTGTAATACTGCATTTCTGATTCTACAATCCCATAATCTTCAGGCTGCTTCTCTTCTCCAAGTCATCATAATTAAAGGCAGGTGTTCAATTTAGCCACCAGAAGGGATGAGTTAATGTTGTAATTATTAGTTGCAAAAGATTTCTAATTAGAATTATAAAGTATTTAGTTGTGAATAAATGCAGGTAGATACTCATAAGAGTTTTTATAAGTAAACAAACAGCTATCTTCAATAAAATGAGACGGACTTGAGCTCCTAAGTATGTTCAAAATGTCATTGGGAGCTTATTTATGTCTCAGGGCAATAATTAAAAATGTTCCTTTGTATGAGATTCAGATTTAAATTATCCAAGCTTGCTGGTAACAAATATGTAGTACTAATAAGAGTTTATCATTGTCTTTTGTTACTAACGGAATAGAAAGCATTATATTGTGTTGTACCATTTCATCCTGATTTTCTATTTTCAAGTAGAAAACAAAAGTATTTTTCAAATAATTCTGACCTAAGGACCTTGTTATTAACAACATAAAACATTTAGTAGACATAGATTTCTTTTTTCTTTTTCCCAAATAGATACTGAACTCTATATTCTAAACAACATTTAATTTTTGAATTTAGCTTGCTCTAGCAGTTTTTATACCTCATGAATATTTGCCTACTGCTTCGTTCTTCAGGTTGTATGGATTGATCCCAAATTTGTGTGAAGTATATCATGATTTTGTAAATTTTGAATCTTCATGGTTGTTTGTATGTTTTATTTTTGAAAAATGCAAAATTATCAACACACAGTATTAAAAAGCACTCTATAACAATGTCTATATAATGGACACCTCTAAATTAGCCATTGATAACTGGGAAAGAGATCTTGGAATTGCTATAGGAGTTTATTTGAAAGTATCAGTTTTTGGTAAGAGAAATAAAATATTGAGCTATAACTAAAACAATGAGATAGAGAACAAATGATTGTCTCTATTTCATTGGATGGTTCTTTCTACAAAGTTTTAATGACATTTGTACTTGTCATATTATCACAACGAAAATATAAGAAATAGAAGAGTACTGAGAATAATGACATGGAGGATCAGAAGAATAGAATATCTTGGATGAAGAAAAATGTAAGGACTTTTCCCTTTGAAAAAGAGATGATGAAAGGTAGGATCATAAATGAGGTCCACAAAACTGAAGGCAATGTGGTGTATCACTTCTCAGGATGAGTAAAGTCTACCCTTCACCCTTGAAACTAGAAGGAGACAATTTCTATTAGTGGATATTAAAACTTATATTTAACAAATATTGTATTGAAAGAAGAGCTCTACCTACCATCTGTAATCTGATAAAAGAACTACATGAGATTTTGACACAAGATAATATTTTTCTATTGATAAATAATATGCTTAAATGACAGAATACCTTTCATTATTTATCTATTTGCCCCATAACTTCTAAAATGGCTTTCTGACAAGTAGTCATTATTAAAGTCACTTTTTTCTTTTTTAAATCTGACATAGAGTCATGCAACAATGGAAACACTTATGTTGGATAAGACTTTTAAAATCATCAAGTCCAACTGTTAACCCAGCACTGTCAAGTCTACCACTAAACCACTATCCCTAAGTGCCATTTTTAAATGCCTTCATGGACAATAATTCTACCACTTCCTTTGGCAGCCAGGTTTCTTCTGAGTGAAGAAATTTTTCATCAGCCTTCTATAAATGGAAGAGTTTGTTGTCCTGTGTAAGTTCAGCTAAACTCAGGCAGCAAGAAGGACACCAGATGAAGGACACCAGATCCTTCTGATTCTCTCCATTTCTCTCCCCCTTTTTCCTACTTTTTCTATAATCAGAGGCAATTTTGCTGACCCAGAAGGAAAGCTTTGAGGACCCCAATTATTTCTTCTCCAGAATGATTAAGGACAGATTATGGTCATTTAAATGTGGATTAACGCACATATGCATTGGGATCAATTAATACCTCCTTTTTTTTTGCGTAATTCTTATTAAAGAACATAGCTCTTCACAAAGCTGGCCTAATTCAGCCTTTTTGAGGCCAGCAAGAGATAACCAAGTAGGTTCAAAGTGATGAAAGCAGTACAGAAACAGAACTACTGTGTTTAGACAGAGTAAAACAGGTGTTCCTATTCATAATCTTTGCTTATACATAGCAATAAAGTGATAGTTTATACAAAGGAGTGCTCGCTTGGGATGGGAAAAGCAAACCAAAAATCTACTACTTTGCTAATTTAATTTTTCAGACCTGAATTTATTTTTTTAAAATTTTTCATTTTATTTGGTGGGGAGTTTTCTGCTGTGCTTTTCAGTTCTGACCCAAAACAATTAAATCAGTTAGTTTATTTCAGACAGTTTTTTAATGGCTTTTTTGTTCCAAGAAAAACAAGAAGATTGGAAGTGTGCTCACTCCATTTATTTTTCTATATTTCTTGTTTTTAAAAATTAATATCTTTCTACTTTGTTTGGTGGAATAATAGTGAGAAATGATAAAAGCCTTTGACTTCTGTAAACTTCATACTATGTAGTTCACTAATCCAGAAAATATATAAACAGTCTGAAATATTTTCTTCCTGTTAGAGTCTTTACAAAAGAAAAAAATAAGATTAAATTGATTATGTACTATTTGTGATAATGTTATAGAGATGCATTCTGTGTTGCTCAAGACATTTAAATACACTAGGAAATTAAGCACAAAAGCACACCTAGATTTTCTTTGCATTCTTTCAAAATATAATATTATGGACCTTCTGTGAAATACTTACTTGTGTTGGTCAGCTGCTGTTTCCACAAAAAGCTTCATTCAAACACTAATTCTTGTACAAGTGAGTGGTCTGCAGCATCAGCTAAAGAAAGGCAAAAGCACACAGTTCATTTGTAAATATCAAGATCATATATATATATATATATATATATAAATTTGTGCAGCCATGGGGTATAAAAACAGCTTAATTCATTTCAATTTCCTATTCGTTAAAGCAGAGCATTTGTCAAAAGTAATTACTAGATGAATATTACCTACTTTGGACTTGAAAACATGTACAATATAAACAAGTTCACAATAATTTTATAAATTAAACTGATATTAGTCTGTTCACCTAGAAAAACATTAAGTATAGACAGCTAAATCCCATAAACTTGTAGCTTGCTTTAGGGTTTTTCAAAGATCAAATTTTGTTTCAGTTTTCAGTGAGGACGGTGAAAGCTAAAAACATTTAATTGCGTTCATTTTGGCTGGAGTACAATTAATGCTCTACATAGCAGCCAGTACAGGGCTGTGTTTTGAATTTCTGCTAGAAAGAGTTTTGATAGCACAGGTTTAGTTTTTTGCTACTGCTGAGCACTGCTCACAAAGAGCCAAGGCCTTTTTTGCTCCTCACCCAGCCCAGCACAAGGGGTTGGGAAGGGACACAGCCAGGAGAGCTGACCCTGACTGACCCAAGTGATATCCCAGACCACAGGGTGTCAGGGTCAGCACATAGAGTGGGGTAGAAGAAGTAAGGCAGGGACATTCACGTTTGTTTCCCAAAGTCACTGTTACATATGATGGAAACCTACAGACTTGGGCATAGCTGAACACCTCTCTGTCCAATAGAAGTAGGGAATTAATTCCTTGCTTTCCTTTTCTTTACCTAATAAACTGCTTTGATCTCAGCCTATGAGTTTTCTCACTTTTATTCTTTCGATTTTTTTCTTGAGGCGAATGTGGGTTAGTTTGTAATTGGTATTAAACCATGATATAAAGAAAGTAAGAAAGTTGGATTTTCTATGCCCTCTACTTCTTCGTTAAGCCTCTTAGAACAAAAAAAATAAAAGCAGAAACCATTAATGGAGTTATACCAAAACCTAATGAATTCTTTCTCTGCCTTAAAACCATAACTTGTGTTCTGATTAAGGCAGAGAGTTGAAGGTGTACAAAACCCTGCACAGGGATACTGCTTCCTTGTATTGCATTAACTGTACAGAGATGGCAAAGAGTGGGTGTTTCTGTGACCTAATGCATAGATAAAAAATGTCCAGGGCTAAGACATAAGCATGGGCTTAAGAGCACATGCATAACACTTCTGATGCATAAGGTTCTTGAGGCAGTCAAGACACAGGCTGTTGGAAATGTAGTCTGTTGCACTGTTGTCTTCTACTAATGGATTTCTTTTTGGAGCTGAATTCTGGGCTTGATGGGAATTTGGGTTGACACAATATGATTTCTTTTCTCTCTATGTTCGTGTATTTTTCTTTAAAAAAAATAAACTAAACATATTTTCTAGAGCAAGGAGTGATTTATCCAGCTAAATCAGGATCACTTTAAATTGAATTGTGATGATTCATATAATTTCACTGCAAAAATCCCCAGTGTGAATGTCTACATCAGAACTAGCAATCCACATCTTATTCTCAATGGAGACAAATAGGCACTTTCAGGCTGTGATTCAGTGTATCTTAAGATAGATATCTAAAATGCATTATATTATAAAACAGCTCCAGCTGCCAATGCTGTGGAATAAATCCACAGCAATGGCCTAACAGGATACTTACTGTAACATGGTTTTCACATGGCCTTTTGACCCCACATGTGAAACCACTGGGATCCAATCAGAAATTTATATATAAGAATTACTTTCTCTTACACACTGCTTCACAGCTCTTTAAAGGAAAAGTAAAAACTTTATTTTACTCATTTGACAGGTCATTAATAAACATACTTTACTTTTATTTCTGAAATAATTTCAATTTCAGTATTTAAAGAAACATAAGTTCTCTGATGGGATGCACTGTTTAGCCTTGTATTTGGTCCCTAGGATAGACAGTAAGGGAAGATTCCTACAGAAGTCATTGAATCCTGTCACTGACTGCAATCCACTCTTTTTCATTCCCCCATCACCCAGAATAAGGGGTTTTTTTGAGATATTAGTGGTTACGTTCTTGCTGTTTTGAGATTATTTTAATGGATGTGTAGTCTATGTATTTTTGGACCTTTTCATATCAGTTTCTCTTGACATCAACTTTTGAAGGTTCAGTTTTCAAGAAGAGTTTCAGATTTTTTTAAACTTATCCCCTGCAAGCTTTAGACAGTGCCTCATCTTTCTTGTAGTAGAATTTTTGGGTTAAAATAACAAAGAAGCAACCAAATAATTCTATATTCCCCTTAACTTCTCCCTTTTGACTCTGCTAAACCATTGTCATGTTCCTCCTCAGATTTTCCTGTCCAGAGCTCTTTCCTTTTCCAGGGAAGCTGCTCCATTCCCTTTATCATTGTGATTAAGTTACTCTGAAGCTTTTTTAAGCTCCACAATAGCCCTCTTGAGATGAGGAGAACAGATCAGCATTGTTTGCAATGCCTTTCCTGATGATTCTCAACATTTCTTGAACACTAGAACTAATACTAAACACTGAGAGCTTCAAATAAATGTCCCAAACCAGGACCAAAGGAAGTCACCTTTTCCACTGTCCATGCAGAGAATTCACCTAGCTTTGAATAGCTTCCTACATTAAAACCTAAATATAGATGGTGTGAAAACTTCCTAAAATTGAAGAGAAGAATATTCCATGCTCTTTGCTGAATTTCCTGGACTCTGTACCTTAAGCTGTTTAACATTTGGAAAGTCAAGCCTAGTACCGTAACTCCCATGGATCAAAGTGAAATCTGAATAAGGAAAAGATAGTTTTATTTTATATCTCATCCTTCAAGGGAAAATTTTCCTTGTTGGGAGCTAAATGAAATAAATGGGTCTTTGCAGAGGTTTAAATCCCATACAAACAAAATAAACAGTGAAACAGAAACCACAGGAGTTTGATGTGGGGGGGTTTAGAAGGAAATAGAAATTTCCCAAGAGTGTAAGAAACATGAAGATTCACTGAGCTCATAGATAGCCTCAGTTTCCTTCAAGGCTTTTTGACTAATTATATCCTATTTGGACATTTGCTCAGAAAAAGAAATTAGAAGACAGATCATGGTATTTGAAGAAACTGATAGTAATTACAGATACAACAGCAATGAATCAGTAATGCTTTCAATGTAGCATGACAGTTGCTCATTAGTTTTGGGTTTTTTCACTACATCACTTTTGTTCAAATACTTCTCTTTATCTTGATGACAAATATTCTGTGTGGCAGTTCACACACACTGAAACTCAGAGACTCAGAAGAGTCTCAGAGACTCTTCTGAGACTCAGAAACCCACGCGGGCACTCACACAAACTGCAGTGTTTGACAAGGGACAGTCAGGTAAGGTGAAGTACTTATAGAAACAAAGAATCATAGAATGGTTTGGGTTCAAAGGGAACTTAAAAATGATCAGGGTTTCAATTCCCTGCCATGGCCAGAGGCACCTTCCACTAGCTCAGGCTGCTCAAAGCTACATCCAACCCAGCCTTCAACACTTTCAGAGATGGAGCAATCAGAAGTTCTTTGAAAATCTGTTCCAGTGCCTAACAGTAAATCTTGCAACTACCAGCAAATTCTGCCAGAGAAAGCCAAAACTCTAAGGTTAGATATTGCGCCATGAAGTTTATTAAGCACAGAATCAAAACTCGGTGAATGTTTTTTAACTTTTCTGTTCCCTACTGAAATAATAGTCATATGTGTGAAAAAGTCCTCTATAACCACCTTCAAGAGGTTTCCTAAACTCCCTCCTCTAGTCATTGTCCAAACCTCCCATTACTGGCTTGTATGGAACACTTCACAAAACTATCTATTAATTCAGCGCAGAAGGCAGAGCCAATCCCTCCTGGAAACAGCTGTACACTGACTGCCAGGTATTTGTCTTCCTTCTTCATTTGAAACAACAGCTTTAGGTTCTCACTTTAGGGAATATAAAGGGTATAGCAATGTGAGGTGATGCATCCAATGGAAACATCTTGTAATGCATTAAATCCATCTGAGAAAACTTGTATAACATGAAGAGGGGGATGGGGCCCGGGGGGTAACAGCAAAAAACATCAAAAAGGCAAACCAAAGCAAAGCCAAAGCAAAACCTTCATTGCAGCTATTACATTTCTCTTCCTTTCATATAAACACAGAAAAGATTCTAGAGAGCACTCAATGTCAGTCGTAACTCTGCTTGTTCTGGTTTCTAACAAAAGAGCACCCCTGAGTTAAGATGCTATTCTAAAAGTCAGATCTGGAGATTATTTGTTACACAATCCTGGTAAAATCAGTAAAGATAAACACACACATCTGAAACTCCCTAATTTATTACATTAATTCTACTGTTCACTAACCCAGCCTGTATTGTGTGATTTGGGCTGTGCTACAGGAGTCACTTCTTTGCTCTTTGTTCATAAGGTGCCTTACATGCATGATCCATTTTGCCCCCACAAAGGACCTCCTTCAGCAAATGTTTTGTCATATTTGCTATTTGATTTTTTTTTCCCCCCTAATAATTCCTTCATTATTGAGGTACTTCAGCTGAGGAATGGTTAATCCATGTGAGAAATGCTATCACTGTCTCATTATCAATGTCTCATTAGTGGATAGTTGTAGGCAGGATTTAATGGTACGTAAACATAATTAAATGGTGGTGCTAAATTATCTAATAGCTGATATTGGAAATCAAGGGAAAAATAGAATGAAATGCAGCAAAACAGAAAAAAATTAGTAAAAAAAGGAAGTAGCAGTATGGTTACTGAAACTCATGAAGGCAGCCTGATGTCCCATTGCTTGATGATTTATTTTTAAATTATTTTTTACAGTAAGTAGTGAAGTCAGAAGCATCTGAAGCTTTTGTATTAGTAAGAATGTGTGCTGCAGTGGATGTTCTGGAGACTAAGAAACTTGTTCTAACATCTGAGCCTCAGCTTGGCCATTTTTGTGTCTCTTTTATCTCCCCTAGCTCCTGCTTATCTTCAGCTTCTCATTCATTCACTCAGCATTGTCTGAAAGACAGTGTTTGGTAGACAGGCTTTGAATGTATCAAAACTAAGTGAACATTTGAATAGGGAGAATGCCTTGTTTTGAGGAGCTTGTCTTCTGTAAAAAGCTTGTCTACAAATGGTTGCATCAGCTGAAATTTCTTTTATATGCTTTTCTGTAAAAAGCTACTAAGAGAAATTGAACCTCTGAGTGGAATTATAAATTATAAGCCTTAGTAATATATTCCTAAAATTATTCAAGGGTGCTGCTTCAGTATTACACAAATAGCTCAATGGCCATGTGAAATATTTTTATCCCAGGGTTGTTAAAAACATAAATATTTTATATATGGACACTTCTGAACAATTCCAAATCTTGTTTAAGCAAAGCCTGTACTCTACTTATTTTTAAGAATATAAGGATATTCTACTGAGTGAGAGCAAAGATATATTGATGAGACCTTTTCTAGTCGTTCTAACTTTCCTTTAAATATAACATATATATGTTCCTCTAACAAACAAAAGTAAAACAAATTTATTTTTTCACTCTTCTTGTGGTCTTGATGCCTTAGGAAGGCTGACATGAAACAGAGACTGGACAGAGCTAGAGAATGAGGTATTTATTGAAGGCCTCTAGGATACACCTTGGGCAGGACAGGGCCTCACCTGGGCTACAAGCTGAACTAAGAATGGTCACAAAATGGGCAACTGGTCATAAGATCTTACATTTTTATGAGTTTTGGTCCATTTGCATATTGGGGTTTAATTGTCCAGTTACAGCTTCAGGTTGTGAGGTCCCATCCTTCTTGTTCCTCCCCTCAGTCCACTGTTGTTTATGCTTTTGGGCCTGAAAGTTGTCCTTGGTCTTTAGCAGGAAAAGTATTAATTTTGTCTACTTGCTCTGTGAAGAAAGCTTACTAGCACTTAATATGAGGCTCAAAACTGCACCCCCAGGCAGCATAGAATCTGAAAAACATGAAAGCTAAAACTTAAGGCATCAGTCTATTCTAAGATATTCTAATTAGTGTTCTACATTAGAGATGGTGGAACATTCCACCTTTTTCTTTAGTGCAGCACAGTTGACTTCTGACTAATCAAGCCTCGTGCTCTGTGACTTAACATTTACAGTGTGCTCTTAACTGGGAGCAAAAACATTTTATTGAACAGTTGATATGAAACACAGCAACTAGTGTCAGTAAAACATATATCCAAATGTATTAATGCCAAAAGTTAAGTGAATTAGTTATTAGTGGAAAAATATGATAAAATAACAAGCTGAAAGTTAGACTATGCTCCATTCAGTCAAGCTGCCGCATCTGGGAAAAATATGAATCTTTCTGGAGTTGTTCCCATTAGGGCTCTGCCTCTTTGTCTCCTTATAAAACCCAGTGCTGTGATTCCTTAATATTTTGAAGAGGAAAATAGTTGCAATGAATATGAAAGATAATATTAGAGTTCATTTGTAAGATATGGGTAAACAGTGGGAAGATGCATACCTGAAATTTATATCATTTTTATAGTTATAGGCAACAAGTACCTGTTCAAACCATCATTCTCTCTTCTCTCAATCATTTTACTTTGCTTAGTTGAAGCAAAGTACTGAGTTAATCAGTTACAGATCTCTTTTAGTTTAGGCAGGTCTTACTTTATTCTAAGAGAATACAATGAACACACTCAAAGCACAATAACTTCATCTGATAAAATCTAATAATATCTAATTTAAATCAGCCCTCCTTCATCTTAGGGCCGTTACCCCTTGTCCTTGTAAAAAGTCTCTCTACAGCCTTCTTGTAGCCCTTTTTAGGTACAGGAAGGCCACAAAATGCTCTGCCCAAAGCCTTCTCTTCTCCAGGCTAAACAGCCAGAACTGTCTCAGCCTGTCAATATAATACAGAAGATAATGTGGAGGTAACAATTTTTTCTAAACCACACTGGATAATAGTTATGTAAAGAGCAGCAACAGAATTTATTGGTGGATTAACAGGATGGTGGCAATTACTTAAGATGCAAAAAAATCGTAGCACTAAACATCTGTGATTTACCTTCAGCAGATGCACCCTCTAATTGTGGGCAAACATCTAAAAAGCATAAACAAGGAACAACTCACACAGATATTGTGTGAGGATGAGAGCAGGTGCAGTACAGCCCATGAAACATGGGTGAACCACAGGAAGGGCCATGATTCACTCAGTCTTGGTTTTTTTCTCTTTTTTCCTATTTTTTCCAGTTTTATATTCTATCCAATATAGCTAAAGATTTTGTATTAATTTCTCAGAGTGCTAGAGGCTGTTTCTGAGTAATTTGGTAGCTTGTTATATTAAGCTCCTTGGTTTTTTTCAGAAATGTGTTGTATAAAAATTATATTAAATTTCAGATGATATATTTTTTCCTTTATATGTTTCTTTAGTATTACATGAAGGAGTAAACAGAAACATTCATCTGACTTGCATAACATCTCTGATTTAATAAGCCCCTGTGACATCGACTTGTACTTAACTCTGAAATTAAACAGCCCCAAATTGTTTCATCTCTCCTCCCATGGCAGTCTTTTTGTACCCTTAATAATTTTCTTTGCCCTAGTACAGACATCTTCTATTTCTGTTATCTCTTTCTTTGAGATGGTATGACCAGAACTGAGCATGAGATTCAAGGGAGGACGAGCCATCAATTTATATAATGGCATAATAATAGTTTATGAATTTGGGACATTGCTGGACTCACTGCATATACTTACTGCAGAATTCTGATCAGTTTAATAAATTCAGGGGATGATTATTATCCTATTAAGCTTTCAGAGGAACAGAATTGAAAGGCTAAGAGTTCCCTTCTTTTTTTTTTCCTTTTNTTTTTTTTTTTTTTTTTTTTTTTTTTTTTTTTTTTTTTTTTTTTTTTTTTTTTTTTTTTTTTTTTTTTAGCTTCTACAGTGCTACAGTTTTAGATCTATGCAGAAAAGAGTGTTGATAACAGGGATGTTTTCTTTACTGCTGAGCTGTGCTTAGGCAGGAGTAAACCCTTTCCTCCTTCTCATCCCATCCCACCAGTGAGAAGACTGGGGGTGCACAAGCTGGGAGGGGACACAGCTGGGACCTCTCACCCACGCTGAACGAATGTGTTACACTGTATATCTACATATTCATCCCAAACCATATCACAGTCTTCTCAGCAATAAAAAAAAGGTGGCAGAAGAAGGAAGGAGGTGAGGGACATTTGTAGTGATGGTGCTTGTCTTCCCAAGCCATCATTGCATGTGATGGAGCCCTGCTGTCCTGGAGGTGTCTGGACGCCTGCCTACCCACGGCTTTGCTTACACATATGGCTTTAGCTTTACCTAGGAAGCTGTCTTTATGTCAGACTATGAGTTTTCTCAGTTTTACCCTTATGATTCTCTCCCCCATCCCACTGGGAGCAAGTGGCTGTGTGAGAATCAGCTGCCCCATGAGCTTGAACTGGGATGGGAACAATATGTGTGATGTAGTTCAGGACAGAGATGGTGCAGAGATGGTCTCTTATCTTACCCAGAAAATGACTGGTAAACTCCATAAATTAGATCAGATCTGGGTATTCAATGATGCTACTGTGTCTTCTCCCCTTTTTTAGCTAGCCAAGAAAAGGCAGTTTTCAGAGCATTTTGTGCCTTCTTTTCTGTGGATGACTGCCTGTTTCAGTCTCTTTGCAGTTGTATTGTACACACACAACACACACTGTGACTATCCCTTAAGATAATGATTCTTCAGCTTCCAAAATAAATATGTTTATATCTTCTTTCTGTACCTGCATACCTTGAGTTCTAGAAATTATTGACCTGGTACATCTGCCTTCCAGTGGCAGAAGACAAACATTTTCTTGAAGAGTGAAAAACCTAACACACCATCCAGTTAGACAGTTAGAGGTCTACAGAGCACATAGGAGATTAATATTTTTTAAGACCCAGAATTTAGTTGTTGATGTTTTGGTTTGGTTTTTAGGAGGGCTGTTTGTTGTTGTGGGTTTGGATTTTTTGGGTTGGTTGGTTCATTTAGACTGTTTTTGGGGAGTGGTATTTTTTGGAGTTTTTTGGTTTGGTTTGGTTGTTGATTTTTTTGGTTTGTTTTTCTTTTTGGGGGGGTGTGGTTTTTTTGTTTGTTTGTTTGTTTTCATTGGGATTTTTTTTTTTTTGTTTTTGTGGGTTTTTTTTTTTTTTGTTTTTGGGTTTGGTTTTGTGTTTTTTTTTTTTTTTTGGGGTTTTTTGTATGGGAACATGCTGGCTTTTCCATATTAAAACAAAAGAAAAAGACAAGATGTTTTGCCAGCCCTAGCTCTCAATAAATTTTATACTTTATACTTAGTGAAGTCCCATTCTGTCCCTAAATTTCTTCAAGAATATTTGTTCAAATTTCTTACATGTCCTTTTTGTAAAGCTTGCTTACATTTTTCTGGAGAAAATAGTTATTGGCAGGTGAGTATTTGCACACAGCTGCAGTGAAGACATTTCCAATTTAAAATAAATGCTCTGCTTTCCTCAAGTCAGATTATTAGGCATGAGTTTTTCTCCCTGATTTGACTAACAAACTCCTATTAATTTTTGGATGTCATATTCATGAATTGAAATCTAAAGTGCCTTTACTTAAAAGTGTCCTCATTTACCTTTCAGGCATATTCAATCTTAGGAATTAATCCTTGTGATAATTTGACATAACAAATTCAACAACTAAGACATCTTTAAAAACACAACTGGAGAAGAAACTTGAAAATCCTCCCCTCTCAAAAAAAAAAAAAAAAAAAAAAAAAAAAAAAAAAAAAAAAAAAATAACTCCTTTTCT
>VWZU01017909.1:1231536-1302204 GCA_013397095.1 Sterrhoptilus dennistouni | reverse complement strand
AAAAAAAAGTGAATCCTGTTCTGACTGGTACTACTCACAGACTCAGTTTGGTTTTTAACACTTGCAAACCACAGATATAAATATGTGCCTATTTCCCATCTTTTTGACAATGTTGAATTAATGGATACTAGTGCTTTTAAGGAACAGCGACTTCCTGCATCTTCACTTGCTTTTACTACTGGAAAATCCTAGTGTGACCAACACAGTTTTATTTCCTTATAAAAGCTTTAAAATCCCTCTGTTTTCTATTTGATACAAGGGACAGTAATCTACCTCTTCTGCATTGAAACACTTTTTTGGCTGTCAAGTGATTTCACCTTGGAGATTTTTTTTTCTTCTTCTTCTTTTTATCCCTTACACGCATATGCTTCCGTCCTCCGTCATAGCTACCTCCCTTAAAACCTCTGGCACTTCTGACTATTTTTTCTTTCTTAAAGTTTGGGGATTTTTTGTTAGGTATTAATCCAGCTATCCCATATTTTGTATCTGAGCAGAAATTAGCTTATATAATGAAAGAGCATCTTTGCACTCAATGATCAGATTTATTCCATCCTACGGTACTTTGAAATGTCTTTACTTGCAGGAACCTCTTATCTTCTGGCCTTGTCTTCCTCCCCACTTTGATATCACAACTTTCATGTCTACATAAACTATTGATCTATATTTCCAGCAACAACTTATAGCTCTTTCAGCATTAGAAAACAAATGTGACCATCCTAAAGAGTGGTGTAACAATAAAGGCAACCTCAGTATGCCTGAAGTTAGAGCTCAAGAACACAGTCAATTTACCATTGTTAATCCCATTAAGTAGGCACCTCCTGATCCCTAGTAACACTTCGGGACTGCATTACACTTTGACTCGGGTAGCTGTGGTGAGCAACAAGCACTCTGACTCTATTAAGAGCAGTTTTCCAAAGGTGCACAGGCTTGTTTTGAAGATGAAACAAAGTATATTGAAAATATGAATGCTTTCATGTTCCAGAGTGCTTTGTCTGGCACTACCTCGGAGCTGCAGTCAGAGATCAGATATCTTATGTTCTCAGCTTTGTATAAAACCTATAATGAAGAGCTATTATCCAGTTCAGAGCCAACAGAAAAAGGCAAATAGAAGCCACAAAAGCAGACAGAAAAAGGATGACTGGAGAACAAGCAACCAGTGAGGTAATACTGATTAGCATACCTTCCTTTTGTAGTCATCCCAGAAAAGGTCACTTCTCCAATACCTCAGGATAAAAGTTCTAGAAACATGATCTAAAAATTAGGTCTTTACAGTTTCAGTTTTTAACTGTGCACAATAACTACAGTTACTTCATTAAAAGCAAAACCACATACTTACAAGTGATCAAATACACACCAAGTTAATAATTTCTGGAGTATTTATTTTGTGAGACACCACTAATCTAGAGCTGTAAATAACACATTTATTTCATAGCAACCAGCACTGAGATAATAGTAAATTTTGGTTACTACTGGTATGAACAAACTTTATATGTTTTTGTATTTCTACAAAGTGTAAGCAAAAGGACATACTCATAATCTAAATAAACCAAAAGGTGGGAAAGTAGCTTCCAGACCTACTGTTATGACACATCTCAGAGACTGAGGGTCTGTCTAAATTTCAAAATGCTGTTGTAACCATTCCTGCAGAATGCCTCCTGCCAGTGGAGGATACTCACTGATCACAGTTCAGTCTCAAGTATGGTTTATCAAACTGAACACAGAACAGCAAATCTTGATTTAACTTGTAAAAATGGGATACCTTGATACCTCAAGCAAATGTGTAAATATAAATGAAATGACAGCATAATTGCAAAAGTTTCAATTATGATGATTAGACAGCAATTCATGCCTCACTGATGCTATGATTATGCAGCTCTAACTATTCCAGCATTATAGCTTGGATACCACATCATTCTTTCTCCAGCAGTAAGTTAACTTAAGGGTTGGGCTGCATTCAGAACTATTATTGTTACATAAATATTTTACTAGAATTATGTTCTTAATATATACTATAGAAATGTTTATTTATTGCTACATTTCCAAACTTAACAAAATTTTTGGGAGTAAATACAAAAAATATGAAAGCTCCAGGTGAAACTCGGACTTCTTTCTCAAACATAAATTAAAGTTTTAACTTGGTTCCAATGGGGTCTTCACCCTCGAAATACTGATTAGAGCTGGAAATTTTGTGGGAATAATAGTCTTTGAATAATATAAATTCTTTGAGTCTGATTCTATTTATTAGTCCAGATTCAATGTAAATAAGGTCCATCTACACATTGACATGACCAAAGGATCTCTGTTACATATGGGGTTTGACTTAAGGTGATCTAGTCTTGGAATAGAGCTAAAAACATTTATGATTGTACTGCTATAGTCACACATGAACTCATTATCTCTGCTGAAAGGCAGAGATGATTGCATTAGTTATTTCTGTGCCAAACTCTCTTGGTGTTTTGTCTTTGAGATCTGAGCTAGAACTACAGACTTGCAGAAGTATTTACCATGCTCAGAGTTATCTCAGAGGTTTTTTTTACCTATGACTTTACCACTTTAACTTCCCTATGCAGACACATCTAACAATGGCTCAGCTTGTTACGACTGGTATGGTGGACTCACCCTGATACGACTTATGCTGCAGGAGGTAGGAATTTTGATATTTGTTTAGTTGCAAACAGGACATAGTAATGGTAATTTCATTGCAATTTCTCCTTTACTCACACCGTTCAACATAGGACTAACCCCAACAACTCAGTGGAGGAAACTCAATGGATGCACATGAGAAGCAGAGCCTAAGAGAAAGAAATGGCTGTTGTTGTTAGGTGAAAATAAAGCTATTTAGAAATTGCTAAAGGCGTTGACACACATGAGTCATGAGTTCAAATGGAGGGCTGTCAAGCAAAAGAACAACCAAAAGCTTGGTGTCTATCTAAATAGTAATTATTTGAATACAGGATTTCTGTAAAGCAATAAACCTCTGCCTTTTTCATAGTTTTTTCCTCAGAAAGAAAATATATATACTTTCCCAAGAAATATTTTTGATCAAGATTTAAGGCAAGCAACTATACCTTTTAATGTGATGCTACCTGTGCAATGAACAAATATATTCTTCACCGACAAGAATCTTTCAAATTGTCTTTTCCTCTTCGCTACTAAGACTTGCATTTTATCATTATTTCTTGTCTGCTGCTTCAGAGCACTGTGAGATTTATTCATTTACCTATAGTGCTTCATTTTGTGCAGTTCTAAGCAGTTACTGGTCAGACAACAAATGCAGCAGAATGTTGTTGGCCACTTTAGTACTAAATGACTCCTGACCTCCATGCTGTGTGACTGAGCTAACAACATTTGTGGGATTTTTTTCTTGTCCTTTGTCAGCTAGTTTAGAGGGGGAAAAAAATTCTGAGGTTTATTATCAAGTTTTCTCTGAATGCTAAGGTGAGAATCTGCTTTTAATGCGGCTATTATGTGGTTGGGCATTAAACCTAACTTAGTTTTCTAAACTCCTTTCAGAGAAAGACCTCTATTCTCTCTGAATCTATTCCCATTTCTCATAAGGGGTAAGTCCTCTGGGCCAAGTCTTTCTAAACCTGGTATTTACACTAGGTAGGACTAACTAACAGGCTGGTGAGTTCCCTATGACCTGGGTCTTCCTTGAAGCTGTAAAACCTCCACCCCAAAGCATGAGTTTGCCTGAAAGACAAGGAAGGATATTTTTTAGTCTGCCAGAGTGATGTTTTTAGAGCCTCATGCTCAGGGTTGTGCTACATGCCTCTGAACTGGAAAAAGTCCTGACTTGGAAAAAGCTGTGCATGGCCTATTGGACCAGTGTTGAGGAACCAGTTGAGTGCAAAAGGCAAGCCTGACTTAACTACCTCTAGGATGCAAGACTTATGGAAAACCCTCTGTAGAACCATATCCTGGCCTCTTTTTTTTTTTTGTAGAATTACTTACTTTACTCAAAATAATAATAACAAAAAAAAATTATTGTGGGAATACAGTTTCCAATACCGTGTACAATCAAGGAGCAAACTAGGGATGCATTTTGTCTAGCATCATGGCTGTATCTGTCACTGTATTCCATTGCAGGATTGGACAAATCATGCACCAGGTGTCCTTGTCCAGCTCTTCTGAATATAAAGAAAACCCATACAATAGTTTTAAAGAGAGTATATTTTCAGTGGCTGAAGTTCAGTGAGCTTAATCCCACATGGTGTATTCGCATGCATACCAGCTGTTAGGAAAACCTCTCTCCACTCAAACCTACCTGCTTGTGCAGCTCAGCTGCAATCAGTTCAGCTAGCAGCTGTAGAAGAGGCTCAGTCTCCAGGTCATTAACCTCCCAGCAGTACATCCAGGAGTGGAGATGCTGCAGAAAGTGCTTACTGGAAAGTTTACCTTTCTGCTGCGAGTAACCTCACCACTGCTTCTCGTCCCTGTTACTCACACAAACCACATATGACTCATTTCAGTAGCCATAAATGAAAATATATGAAGTTTTGTTCTTATTCCCTATGATCTCTTTGTGTTCCTCATTTCTTGGAGGCTGTAACTCGTGCAGTCAGTGATTTGGGTACCAGTCCGTTTTGTAATCCACACCACCAATGTCCCATTAAGGGAGCAACAGGCTGTAGCCAAGAAGCCATTGGAGCTTCTCACTATTTCCCATTTGAAACGCTCCCTGCTTTGCCTGTTGTTAATCAGCAGAAAAACTTGCTGTCTCAAAGTGAAACCCGTGGTTGTAAAGTAAATCCTCAAACATTTAATGGCAATGGCAAAAGGAAAAAAAGAACCCATGAACATTTATGATCATCTTATGGGGGTTTATTTGTTTATTTATTTCTTAATAATGTCTAGAGCAGTTTAAAACTTTAGACTGAGGAGGTAATCACATTTTAATCGAATTATTTAAAATGTGCAATTTGTCACACGTAGTAGTAATTTTAATTACTTAATAAATTGCTCTGGTGTCATGTTTGAATCTCATTTTGAGTACTATATTTTTTTAAATGTCTGAATTGATTAATATTAAAATGTAAGTGTTCAAATTAAGCAATTCTTTAACCAGTTAATGAATTAATGTGAGTTTAGAAATAAGAAAAATTAATGTCAGCTAAACAGCATTAGAGTTTGAACCAGAATCCTTCACAGTCAATATCTTAGCTGTATTCAGTGAAACCATTCCTGGAAATGAATATGAGTTGGCATATTCAAGGAATAAAAGTTATCTACTCTATGTGCTTACTTATTTCTGAGTTCTGTGTCTGAGAAAACATGCAAATAAGCCGAAATTATTGCCATTAATTAAAGAACTCCAGCTTTCCAGGTAGAAGTGTTTAAAAAGGCATGAGGAATCTGAGTTAGCTTTGAACGGATCATTTTAAATTGAAGGAATTAAGTTTGTGGACATTCAGTAATAGTTTCTGAGTTGTTTCTCAGGAAGATGTTCCAAATATTCATAGCTTGTGAACATAAAATTTGCCATCACCTAATTTGAATTTCTGTATAGCTAAAGCTACATGATACAAGAAACATAATCTTCTTTTAAACCCAACAAATATTTCATTTTGTGAAGAAGAAATAAACATGTACAGACATGAAACATTGATATGTTCACCTGCAGTAAGTAAATTCAGAGTAAAGAGGCAAAAAAATCAGAACAGTAATTTCCAAATCTAACATGCCTAACATCTAACTCATGGTATTATGCTAAAGTTCTCTTCAGCAAATTGAATGTACAACGAAAGTGGCCTTAAGCAACTACCTAGGGGACGAAATTGATTGCCTAATTTTAACTAAAAGTCAAACAAATTAGTGCTGAAATCCTTAGGGACACTTAATGATCACATGGGGGTTGGGGTTACTTATTGGTAACAAGAGAAGATTTAGAGCGTTTCCAAGCTTTCACTGTTTTTCCATTATATGAAGAACATTTGTTTCATCTCTGTTAAGCTTCAGATCTCATAGCATTAATCAGCTTCCACTTAACTAGTAATTAAGAGACAGAACAGTACAACACAATCTAAAAAGTCAGAGGGCTCTCTGTTTCTCACCTTGCTTCATTTTTTTATAGATGAAAACATCCTTGATTCATGCCGAGGCAAGAACACAGCACAGGTGTGAACTAGGCTGTGCAGTTGGCAGTAACTGAGAGCTTCCTTTCATCAGGGAGTTTATACCTATTCAAAAGGAAATGCTCTTGTGCTCTTAGCACAAAAAAAAAAAAAAAAAAAAAAAAAGGGAAAGAGGTTGAGGTAAACTGGAGGTAGTCTCTGACATCTAGACCAACTCTTCTCATTAAGACAGCCTTCTTTCACGCTGTTCTTTGCCAGGGTTGTTTGTCCTCTGGCAATTCAATTGCCAGTAAGTCTGCAGGTGACACCAATCTAGGAGGACAGTGAGCAAATAGACAAACTCAAGCTGTGGAGTGACCTGGTGGCAGAGAGGCTGCAGGCAATATCTGGGAGATTCAGTACCAATAAACATCTGTCTAAATACTCATGAGGAAATTGATATATGAACATCTGAGCATCTGTGGTACTGTGGGGTAAGTTGTACAGAATGAGGGGACTAATTGGTTTCTATTTCTGCCTTAAAGAAACCTAGAGTTAATGGCATCATTCCTTCCAACCTCCTCCCAGCTACTACACTTCACCTCAGGTGAAAAATAACAGCAACAAAAAACTAACCTGATGCCTTGAAATTGCCTTTCCGGGTCTGATGATTCTATTATCTTGGGAAATGTGTTGTCAGTCTAATCTTATGTTTGTCAGGTCCTTCCGTTCAAATGTGGCTTTTCTCACCTTCTGATAAGGCGCTGTTGTTATTTTGACTTTCCTACAACTCTGTCTTTCTGTCTAAAAGGCATTTCTAGACAAATTCATGTCTTCCTTCATCCGAGATTCTCTGCCACAATCTGCTATTTACAGTCACCTGACAAGCAATTGGCTCATTCTCTGTGTGGCAAACAGCAAATACAGAGCTCCTTCATCCCAGAAAAAAAAGAAAGCAAGGTATTTTCACTTTTGTATTGGGCCAGGACAGATCAAAAAAACCTCTATCCTTTTCCTCTTTCTGAAATATTTTTTGAGTTTTGGTAAATCTTGTACGTATGGTAAGTTTTGGATTTCCCTGGGGAAAGACTGTGCCCACATATACTGATTTATGTATAGGCTGGATATAGATAATTTGATACACATATATCCGATTGTGTATCTGGTCAAATTTTGCTTCGAAGAATATATTTCAAAATACATGGGTATTTTCGGGTACCTGAGAGAGTGTTTATAACTTGTGTGAAAATCAAAATTTACCCTATTGTTGCATGATGAGACTGTGGAATAGGGAATAAGACAGTAGAGGGGGATCATGAGCTTAGAGAAAGGAAAACTGGGGCATATAAAACCCCAGACTCTCCTTAACTAGCAGTTAGCCCGAGGCTCAAGTTTGTTACTCTCTTTGCTCCACCAAGGAGAGAAAGCAAACCACTGGGTTTAATGCACTCCAGTAGAGTTAAGTGACATGTCTGCGGTTTTACCCTTGTTAATTGCAAAAGTCTGAAGTTTAGGGGGAAAACAGCATTAAGAACACATATGGGTATTACATGGCTCCTTTGTGTGCAATTCCCTACTTTGTTGTATACTCCTCTGTAACCTCAAGGAGGTGAGTCATAACATTCACATTTTTAAAGCCATTTTAGACACTTTTCTAGTACTTCAGATCCCCTGAGCTTGGAAAAGTTCATGTTTAGAAGTACATAAGTAATTCCTTCAAGTTTAGTTTATCGCCTTTCTCTTTCTGCATACAATTAGTTGAAGCCATATAAATATATAAGACTACCTACACAGGGAGATTGATACTCCATATAGATTTCTTATAAAGAGTGTAAAGAGTGATTCTAGTTCCTAAAAAGAGGCTGGAGTGGAAGTCAGACCTATGAATCGAGACACTATGTCAGTGAGCCTCCTCTGAATTTCTGTTTAAACAGGAGACCACATTATGAAATGACTAAGTCACTCAGCTGCAAGTAGGAGCCCAATGATCCATCAGCTTAGGATAATTCACAGGTTTTATTTGGAGGTCATTTCACAACAAAAATCATTAGAACAGAGATTTTTAAGGATTCCTGCCCTTTGCAGGGTAGGTGAATGTCCTCCAGGCTAGCCGACATGGCTAGTTCAGCACACATCCTTTTGCAAGAGGAGCTGGCTCTCTGGACTAAGAGCAGATACAGAAAGCCCACGCTCAGACCCCAACAGAGCAAGGTTCAGACCTCCCTCTGTCAGGTGATATTTCCCACTAGCTGGCTGCACAGCCCTGCATAACACCGATGCACCCATGTCATGTGTAATGTGGTCATATATAAACACCTGAGCTTGGTGTACTGCAGGAAAAGTCTATATATCACAGAGTCATTTAGGTGAGAAAATGCCTTTAAGGTTGTTGAGTCCAGCCATCAACCAAGCACTGCCAACCCACCACTGCACTGTGTTCCTCCATGCCCCATCTGGATATCTTTTAAATACCTCCTGGGATGGTGACTCATCCAAATTGCGTGTTTGAACAGCATACAGCAGCAAATCAGTCAAACGGAAATATGTACAGAAGGAGGTGACTAATGGCTTACTCTCGTTGCAACTCTGTTATGAAAGCATGGAATTAGTGACATCACTGCTTCCAACATCCTGACTGCTATATTTGATCTGCAATCAAAAAACCAACAACAAAAAAATAGGAAAAAAAATTGATACTTTGATAAACTGCCTTTCCCAGTTTGATGTTCCCATCATATATATGTAAGAAGCATAGCTACCAAAGTGGCACCCAAAATAATCACTCTGCTAGGGGCTTCTATTCCCTTTTGCTACTAAAACTCTTATGCTGATCTTCAAAAGCAGGAATCTTGACTTTACCCCATTACATCTCTTTATTTTGCAATTCTTAATAAGTAAAGAAACATAACTGTACTTTCTTAAAGAGCTGAGTTTTAGTATATTTTTTAAAGTTCCTTTTCAGTTGCTTTCAGTTGTGTTTTATTTTGTTACTTCTTCTGTGTGTTTTTATTGTTTTTTTTCTTCCAAGTAAAATTACTACTAATACCACACCGTTAAAGAAATTACATGCAATCAAGCACAAGCTGGTTTAAAAAATAGATTTATGCTAAAATCACATCTTTTAAAATAAGCAATTCATTGCTCTAATCAGTTTTTCTTTCAGCTTTTCTACCCCTTACCATTAAAATAAGCAGGATTATTAAAGTGCATAAGCTTAGTCATTAGCAGATTGCTAAGATGCTGCAGTGATTGACATCTGTCTTTGTCTATATTAGCAGCCTAATCTGCTGGTATGGCCAATCAAAACAAAAGTAGGTTGATTATTTGGTGAGTTCTTATCTTGAACAGGTAATTTAGGCTGCCTGTATAATCAGAACACTGATATACTCTTAGACATCACCCTATAGAAGCAAACAGTTCTGAAGGCCTTCAAATTATTGTGCCATTGGGTTTGAAGAAGGTATGTGAGGTGAAAGTCATGGTAAAAACCTGTCACTACTTTGTTCCTAACCAAAAACTGCAATTCATTGTGTATGTATCTACATAAAACACCTTGAAAGAGGATGTGAAGTTTAGTTTTGTTCCATAAGTTTTCCAATTGCTCTCGTTCCAAGAAAAAGAAAAAGGAGGAAAAAAGGGCATTAAATTGAAGTTTGGTTTGCCTTCAGAGTGATTCCTTGGAGCTACCTTATTGTGCTTGTATTTTCAATTCCAACCAAAATGACCTTACATTTTGTAAACAAGGCCTTTGAAGAAGGAAAGCAGTGTTTTCATGCTAGTTCACTGCCAGCTGTGCTGCCTTTCATCTTTTTTTCTATTACATAGCTTTTACAAAGGAAAAAAACAACAGTAGAATATTTATAATTAACAGTACACCTTGACCTGCATCTCATGGTTAAAATACTTAAATCAGCAGCATGTCAGATACAAGTGAACAATGCTGCAGTAAATTAGGAGCAGCAAACTTTTTCAAAAAGACTGCAAAACCTTTTCTCAAAAGTAGCATGATAAAAACACTTGAGCCTTGGGCTCTCTTTAAAACAGAATATATGTAACACTCTTAAAATGCCTTTAAATTAAACTTAATTTAGTAGTAGTAGTAAAATCTCTTTCCATTAGTGTTCCGTGTTTCATCTAACTGCAAATGCATAGAAGGCATTGGTTGATTAAACTTTAGAAAACAGCCACTATACTGCTGCACTGATCTAAATTGAGGTGATGAGCACAGGGCTACATGCAGGCTGAATATAGTATACACAGCTACCATTTTTTTACTTAAGGCACTGAAACTGACCTGTGTGCTGATGTATCATCTAAGCCACTCTTCCTCCCCAAAATTCTTTTGCTTAACCCTCAAAAAAAAAAAAAAATCCCCCCAAAAATGTCAGTGCTTTCTTACACATTTGGAGAACCTGAGTATGTATATATGCAGTAAATTGCCACAACTGTGTTAGTTTGTTCATACTTAAACTACATACAATTTAAAATATATTAATCAGGAGGAAAAAAAAAGAGAATATTTGATTTCTGAATAATTAATGTCAACAAGATTCCAAGAATGTCACTTTCATGGCTGATATTACAAGCAGATCACTAAAAAATGCATATCAAGGTAGTATTAAACTAATAAGTACAATCAATGATCCCTGACCTAGGAATAGCTTTGGACTGAAAGAGAGTGGGTTAGGATATTAGTAAAAAATTCCTTACTGTGAGGTGGTGAGGCACTGGCACAGGTTGCCCAGAGAAGCTGTGGATGCCCCATCCCTGGAAGTGTTCAAGGCCAGGTTGGATGGGCTCTGAGCACACAGGAAAGGGTCCCTGCCCATGGCAGGGGGGTTGGAACTAGATGGTTTCTAGGGTCCATTTGTTTCTATGATTCTGTATTAAGCATTAGAGTAAGTCCATTTAGATAAAAAAGTGAAAAGAAATTAGGTGAAGCCAACAGATATTAATCTGTATTTATTATGTGAGAGTAAAATTAATAAACTTTAAATTAATTAATTTTTGAAATGTACATGCTGGAACCCACAGATGCTTGGATCCAATGTTTTTTAACTAGTTATACTGAATAAATTGCCGCAGTGTGAAATTTAAAATTGTATGTCTTTCCCAACTAAATTCATGGAGGTAACTAAGCATTTCATGGCTAAAGATGTAATTTGTCATATTAATGAAATATTCCTTTTAAAAAAATCTATATACAGCCCATTCTGCTGTTGAATAATTTATAAGAACAACAATGCTCCTTGAAAAAGAATTCTCATTACCATTGTAAAGGAAAGGTAGTACATGATATTTCTGACCACATATCCTATTTTGATGCTAAGGCAACTTTATTGCATGGTTGAAAGACTTTTACCCCTGACTACAGTTATGTACAGTAATAAAATATTGCCCATTTAGGAAAAAAAATTACATTCTTCCTTTTCCTTCAGGTTTAGGTTTCTGGTCTATGTGTTCCACTCATAGTCACAGGTTCAGTCTGCCCATCCTTGGATGCGGATGCGAGTGCCAAAGAAAAGAAAATAGAATTAAATCTTAAACTGGAAAGGCCATCTTGAAATCAGCTGATCAACCTACTTCCAGAGCCAGTCAGACTAGTTCCTCTTGAATATCTGAAGAGGTTCAAGACCAGGTTGATACAGTTCTGAGGAACTTGGTCTTGTGAAAGATGTCCCTGTCCATGTTGGGGGGGTTGGAACTAGAAGAGTTTAAACAACCCTTCCAACTCAACCCAATCTATGATTTGTGTTCTATGATTTGGAGTCTATGGTTCTTTCAAACCTGGATCTCAGTTTGAAATCAGATTGTGCTATTGTAGACTTGTCCAGCGAGTGTTGAGTATCTGCAAGAACTGAGGTTTTGCAAGCTGTGTAATCAATGGTGGAAGAGAGAAACTTTCAAGGCCAATGTATCTTCCTCAAAACCTGAAGTGCTCTTTAGAGTCATTTGTGGACATAAAAAATATTGTATCTTTTGATTTCTTAGAAAGTTGTCACTTCTAATTTTACATTTTAACATTTTTTCCTGTTCCGATGTTGTTGGAAGGCTACTAGAAAAGACACCACTTGTTTAGCATCTGATTCTGGTGCTATCTTACTTTTGAAGTTTACCTTAGAACAGGATAGCGCTGAACAATAAATCTTAAAGACTGCTGTGCACCCTTCAAAGAAAAAAATATATTTTATTGTGGTCAACATTATGAAAGCTATTATCAAGCAGTGTCTTTGGATTGTTTTTTTTTAAAGGGCTTTGCAAAGCAGCTGTATGGGTCTTGACAAAAGAATGTGAAACTAGTGAAATTCATTCATATTGCTGATTTGCAAAACAAAAGCAGCTTGTATAACTAGTGTATTTTTTTTTTTCTAAGGCTTTATGGTTAGTTCAGCATTACTCTGTAGGGTTGTTTCATTTTTTTAACCCAAATAATCTGAATTAGCTTCTAAATGTAAATAAAAAAATAGTTGTGGAGTACAAAAAGGAAATATGTGAACAAGACAAATCTGCCTATTTTGACCATCCACTGCAGCTGTAAAGACACCTTCATGGTCAATCAAATTCAGAGTGTCTTTTTCTTCCAAATAACAAGTGTCATTATTAAATAATATTAACTGTGCCTTGGCTGTTATGCTAACCATCTATTTATTGCTCATCAAAGTTAATATAAGATGCTGCTTCTGAAAAAAAAATATGGACACTGTATATTGCTAATATCCAAGACAAGGTTTCAGTTTATATTAATAACTCGATTTTCTTGATCTCCAGCTTTACTGTTTCTTTTCAGTTGCTAACATTACAATTTCATTTAATTATTTGGGTCAGAACATCATTGGATGTAAATCACTACTACTGATGTGCTTGTGTATTTAATGACATACAAAATAGAAACTCAAAATATGGAGTTCATGTTATTTGACACTGAGCAATAGTTTTGAGTTGTGACACGACAGTATTATATTGGAGACACTTTTATATTAGTTTCACAACTACCTTTAGATTTTGTGCTTTGGAAGTCTTACAGATATTATTAAGCCTTCCTGACTATGATAGCTGGGGTTTTTTCCATTATTTCCAAATACTAGGTTTTGAGGAAATATATAATCCTATCATATTTTATTAGTCACGTAGGTTTAGATCTTGTCAGTACTTGAAAAGATTTACAAAGAAAGCTTGATGACGATGTAGACGCACACTTGAAGAAATGATGATTTCCTTATTTCCTAAGCTCATGGTAAAGGTCACTGAAGATTTTCTTCACTGGAAACATAAACAATCTATTCAATTTATTCTTAGTCAACTTAATTTTGTAAGATTTCAAGAGAAATAGTTGTCATTTTGTGCTTTGTATCCTACTAGCAAATAAATTTCTCCCAATTATGAGTAATGTATTATAAGAGAATATTTTTTGAGAATTTTTTGGGGTTTTTTGACTATAATACCATAAAGGTAGCTTGCTTCTTAGAGACTGTGGATAAGATTTAATATCTGAATTAATGATTCTTAAAATCTGATTTACACTACATCAAGACATTAATGTAGTTCAACAAATCAGAAACAAAACCGCAGTTTTAGAAACAAGTCCTTTGTATGTTTTGTGAGCTCCCCAGAACTTCTGACGATTTTCTCTTTGGAATGAAGGCATGCCAATATTACTGTCCCTGATGCAGAATTGATCTTTGTCATAAATGTATGCAACATTCTAAAAGTCACAGAAATGTGGTGTCTGCTCAGTCAGAAAGAATAGGAACTCCACTAAACATTTTTGGGATATGGGCACGGCACTAACACTTATATTTTATTAATTCAGTTAAAGGTACAATTTATATGTAGAATAGGTGATTATTTGTGATCTCTTGATTCAGGATTCCCTCAAATTTGGAGTCCATTCTTCTAGAAGTTAATGGAAGTTAACTTCTTCTAGAAGTTAACTCTTCTATATTTTCTTGCCCTGTGTGGATATGAGAATTTGCCAGCTAGCTTCCTTACAGAAGACAGAAAGTCTTTTGAGCTTAAAGTTCAAGAAAGGTGGGATAAAATCATAAGGACCATGTTGCAAATACATTTGGCACTTCCTATGTTCTCATGTGCTACACAGTCCTAAGATCCCAGTTTTATGACTCAACAATGTTCTTGTGTCTACCACATGCCAGGCAATGTGTTTCTGCGACCCTGAGCTAGAATATGGGCCAGAAATCCTCACAGAGGTGAGAATGTGGCGTGGGAATGCACTTTCCACAGAAAGTAAAGATTCACTGTTGGAGTCCAGGACATCTCTTTGGATGACCTGGGACCCTGGGACCCGAGGAAGGGAATTTGAGCCCTGGACAAGGGAGTGTGGAGCCAGTCCAGGGGGCTCAGATACCTTGGCACAGAGCCCAGGAAAACACCAGGTTTGATTTTAGTCCATGGGAGAGACTTCTGACACAGAGAGAGGAATTGCAAATCACCAGGAAGTGAAAACAATAGTTTAGCACAGTAGAAGATGCAAATTTCAGTAGTTGTAGGGTTCTTAGAATAGAGGTAAATGGAGGACAAAAATGGTGGGATTTGGGTGGTACCTTGTGTTCTTCTCTTTCTTCCTCATCCTCCATCTTTTGAGCTGGTGATGACACAAGGTAGTTAAAGTGGATTAGGTCAAAGCAGAAGTGACCCTTTTAGTGTAAGCACTAGGCATTGGTACAAAATAGTAAATAACCTACACGTAACTATCTGTATAAATGTAGGTGACGTCCCATCGGTGGGCAGTCACCTCATGTCTCAGCTGCTATCCGGACCTCGGCTGGCAGTGGAGAAAATTCCGAGATATCAAATAATAAACATCACGAGAAACCTGAAAACAGAAGCTTGAAGACATCGCTTTTATACCAATGCAACTCGGGGCTTTTAGAGG
This sequence comes from Sterrhoptilus dennistouni, assembly GCA_013397095.1. NCBI lineage: Eukaryota > Metazoa > Chordata > Aves > Passeriformes > Zosteropidae > Sterrhoptilus > Sterrhoptilus dennistouni. Next base: position 1,287,258 of record VWZU01017909.1, on the reverse strand, counting down.
GCCAAAGACTTTACACAACCTAAATCTCAGGTGAGGAAACTCTCCCCTAGAATTCACCAACAGAATTCAGGAAACACTTAACTCTCAGCTGAGTACTCTATTTTACTGCTCTAAGGTCACTGTACAATGTTTGCTAAGAAATAGGATAGTTTTCCTCTGTTTTAACATTATGAACATTACAAACAAAAGAAAACAAAAAATATTTTCATATAATCTTCTTGGAATGCTGAATTCAAAGAAAAGTTATAATATTAGTAGAAGTAATAACTGTTAGTGTTCAAATTAGATATGGATAAATTTTGGATAAATTTTTAATAGATTCCTTTATGCAGCAATCATATTTCAAATCAAAATTCACCTATAAACTGAAAGGAAACACATTAGACTCATACTGAATTAAAAAAATAGAAAATTCCCTATACTTCAAGAATGACTCTGGGGAAATCTCAAAGAAATTTTCTTTTTCTTGCCCTTGAGATCTTTTCTCCTGATAAAATGTCATTGAGTTTTCCATTACCATGATAGGGCCTTGACATGGAGTTGAGAGGTTTTCCTTCAGTTCAGCAGAGGGATCCAGAATATACTCAAGCTGGGGAGTTTCTGTCTTCATCACCTCCACAGTGCAATGGAGCGGTTAAATTCCCTGCTGCAAGATAATTGCACTTCTCTATTGCACAGAACACTTGTCTTCCCATAATTAATTATGACTAAAGAAAAAAAAAGCCCTTTTGTTGCTTTTAATGAATTAATCCTTCATGAAAATAATTTCTGTGACATAATAACAAAAGGACATTTGTTCAGTGTCCTCACCACCACACACACCATAGTACATAAATGGCCTCATGTGGGGACTCTCTTTGTCTCCTCTGTCCAAGAACACACTTTTTTGTAGACATGTCATGAGAGTATTAATACCCTCAATTGCTGTACAGGCAGATAAGACTGTCTAGATCATTATAACAAAAAACTACAGAGGAAAGAGTCCAGTGTTTTGATAGTAATTCTCCTTCTAAAATCAAAGGAACAGTTCTATTAAATGGATTTTTCTTCAGACATAAAAAGCCCACATTGCCTTACTTAATCTAGTCATTTGAAACACAGCTTAGATAAATCTATTTGACTAAATTAAGAAAGTCAATCTCTGTTTGATTGCTCATCCAAGGTGTAGAAAAGGAATCCATTATGTCACAAGATTGAGTAACTCAAGATGTGTTTTGTAAGATTAATGGATACTGTGTCAAATGTGTATTTAACTGGGCTGCACCAGAGAGCCTGAATATAGCTAGAATCTCTGGATTTTGCTAAAGCTGAGGATGAAATTCTCTAATATTGTGCACAGTAGCTGCATTTCTTTATTTCTTCATGGAAGTTGACTGGATCATCAAACTTAGTAGACAAATGTTTACATTACTAGTGAGTTTCCACAAGCTTTAATATGCTTTGTATTAGGGAAAATGACAGAATCATAGAATGATTTGTTTTGAAAGGGACCTTAAAGATCATCTATGTCCCCATGGCAGGAACACCTTCTACTAGACCAAGTTGCTCAAAAGCCCCATCCAGCCTGGCCTTGAACACTGCCAGGGATGGGGCAGCCACAGCTTCTCTGGGCAACATGTGCCAGTGCCTCACCACCCTCACAGGGAAGAATTTCTTCTTAATACCTTATTTTATTCTATCTTCATTCACTTTAGAACCATTACCCCTTGTCTTATCACTGTACTGATTTTAAGGGTGGGTTTTATGTTACCTACAGAAGATCAGAACCCTAGGTGGATCTCCTACTGCAGCTGCATGCAGATGTTTCACCACTTGATCTGGGAGTGAACATCACAACACCAGAGATGGTGGGAGAATCTGAAAGATTAATCACCCTAAATTCCTTCAGTAAAATCACATCTGTTGCTACAACAGATAGAGCAGGCATTGCAAAACTTGTTTGTATCCATAATGCTGATTTTTATGACAAGATGTTGGCTCACGCAGCATTTATCTCACCCTCTGACATTTTCTCCTGCATTCTTATTCATCTTCTCTTGAGAAATGTATATAATTTATTGCATTTTAATTTCCTTAGACTTAAGTTTATAAGAAAAAGTGGTATGAAGGAACTTAAATTGTTAAAAATTTTGAAGTGTATTTTGGATGAGAATAAAGAACTTATGCTACCAGTAATAACATTGTATTTAAAATCATGTATATTAAGAAGTTCACACATTTTCTCTTCATTCCTTTCATAATTTTCAACAGCTGTCCTTTACCCTTTGAGATAATTAAATATTTTTCATACGCACTGAGACTATTATATTCCCCTTTCACTAGTAATAAATGAAATATATTGAAGTTCTACTACTAATAAACTCTTTCATGACAGGAGCCTTCCCATATATCTTTAGATATCTGTTTTAAGGCAGCTGCCCAGATTCACCCATTACTCAGTGGGTAGAAATAACACAACCTATTCCATCAGTCAGAAACTTAGGCTAAAATGAGATGAAGCAACTTCTCCAAGAATCATCCTTTGCATATAAACTCTGCAGGAGGGCAGGATTATAACTTATTTTAGGTTACTCACAAAATATTAAGAAATTTAATAGTCTCCATTCCACAAATAATAACCAAAACTTTTACCCTCTCTCTGCAGCAATCTTACAAACAGCTGGCAGAGCACACAGACTTCTGGTGAGAAATGCAGGGTTGGTGCTTAGAACTGGGTTTAGTTAGATTCTTTTGAAATACTTCCAACAGCTAATCCAGAGCACATGTCTCTATATGTCAAATTTGTCCCTCTTCATTGCAGAGGGGTTTGGACTAGAAGGCCTTTGAAGGTGACTTCCAACCCAAACCTTTCTGTGATTCTAATATTTCAGATTCAGAAAAATGGTGTATTTACAGTTAGTTTCATTCCTATATAGTACTTTGCATCCAGTCATTTTAATTGCCTTATTTTTCCAGCTCCTCTTTCAACATCATTTGCTGTTACTTATCCTGATTTATATATTCATTCTATTAGCTCACCGGAAATCAATTATTGTGTTCTGGAATCCTCATTGCCTTATAAAAAAGTCCATCATCAACAGGTTATTTTATCTTACTATTTGCAATCTAAGGGTTATGTATATTCACACAGGATGGAAAGCACTGCTAAAGCATCTTCCTGCAGAGATGTGCTATTTCCTCCCACTAACTGTTGAAGAGCTGAACAAACAATAAGCATAAATTCACTTATGTTTGCCTATTTGGGGTGGAGGTTAAGCACCCAAAGAAGAGCATTATTTATTAAGTCACTACAAAGACCAATGACTTCAGCACTTCTGACTCCAGGAAGTCCTTCCTCTGCAGGCTGCAACCACTTAGCAACTCTCTAGCACAGGGCATACAAGAGTGGATTCTGAAAAAGAAGAGAGCAGCAGAGTCACAAATAAATTATGATACAACACTTTGATGGACCTGAGGATATTAGAGGTCCTTTATAATGTTAATCATTTTATAATTCTGTGATTCCATGGCGGGCTCTGTTATTGACTTCCAATGCAGGAGAAATGCAAGTCCCCAGAAATTGTTGTGTATGTTTTCCCACCCATCCTGCTGATGCATACTGGTAAGGCTCCATCAGCATAATACACAGAATTTCCTGCCTCTACTTGGATATAAATATTAGTACTGTTTGGAAGAAATCAAGGAATTCCTAAGAAAGTCAGATATGACATTAAACCAAAGTAGAAATATAAGGATGGAAGCAGACATAGTACTAAAGTGCAGCTGATGTTTAGGTTAGCACAGGTGTCACCACACCTCACATCAGCTCACCATGTACAAGCACCACACGGTCTTGGCCATTGCATAAATTGCCAGTCATGTCAAACAGTTCAACAAGTAGTACGTTTGGTCTGGCAAAAGATGGGCAGAGTCTACTTTCTAGTAAGGTTTTGAAGGAGGTTAAAGCTGAAAGAGAGCTAAGGTTGGGGTAAAACCTCCTTTCTTTGGATCTGAGGTTAAACTCCAAGTCTACATAGAGTGAAAAGAGAGTAAAGGAGGAAGAATATAAGCAGCAGAGGTCAAGAGCTGTTCCTGGATGGAAACAAATATCATACAGGAAAGGGCTGAAGCTGCAAAGAATGTATATATTTTAAGAAAGATTGGAATACAAGAATGAAATGCGGATAAGTGTCAGGGAGAAGTTCGTACAAATACTCTTTTATTTACACTCATTGAATATCTGGAAAACATGGCAAACACTGTAACAAAGACTTTGAGAGTTCTGCATATTCTTCAGAACTGCAATGGAAATCATTAGCCCTTCCATAACTGCAGTAAATTTCAAAATGGGATTATATTTTCTTCTTATAACATTGTTTTAAACAATCAAACTCATTAAATACTGCCCCACAGCAATGGAAAATGCTGTTGCATTTTGAATTAATCCTGTTGTCACACATTTTGGTAGAAAGTGTGGACATAACATTTCCCCCTTTGAAGTCAGCCAGATTTTTCTTTGGCCATCTACTTGAGTGGGAACAAAATGAGGCACAATTATCAATCTTTTCGAGTGTGGGCTCTAATTTAATCCAAACATGGGCAGCCCAGTTTGGCTGCACAGCTTGAGATGCCTTTGGCTTAATTTTCATAATCAAAGCATATTCACAGCATTCCTGTACAAAAAGCAAAGATGACCTCTTTCTAGCTGGGTGGTCATTTTATTAAAACATTGAGTTTATAAGTTCTTGTGAACATGTTTCTAGCTGGCTGAAACTGAAACTTAGAAAAAGCATCTATTCCTTGCTTATAGCTAAAAGGAATTTACTGTTAGCTTTCAAGGGAAAACCCGCGTGTTCTTGGATTCTTAGGATCAGAGGATTTGTCTTTCCATTTCTATATTCCCAAAGAAAATAATGCATGTGTTCATTGTTTTGTCAGTATAAGATTTATAATGCCTTTAACTATTCATTTCCTTGCCATAAAGTACATAGGTTTTGTAAATTATGTGAGAGTGACAACACTGTAGTTTCCTTGGCAACCTTAACTGGTTTTCAAAACTGTGCTTTTCATGTTTGGAATAAGCATTGATTTGTACGATCTGGCAGGAAAAAAAAAAAAAAGAAAAAAAAAGAAAAGAAAAATTAAAAGAAAGGAGGAAAGAAAGAGAAAGAAAATCTCTTGAGAGAAAAAACTGGCAACTGAAACGATTGCAAATCAACCTTCCACCACTTAGTCATCTATATGATATGAACTTTAAAGTGCTAAAACTTAAAGAAAAATGCATCTGAAACTGTCAAATATTTTTCTTTGCTTTGCCTGAAACCCAGAAAAAAAAAACTTTTTGATTAGATTCAGTGTTGAACTTAATTTGGCCTTTTTCTTCCTAAGCTTGACTTTCTTTGAATTTGAAAATTTGGCTTATGTTTAGACACTAATGAGATGCATACTTGGCAACCTTTTTCCTGGCTTTGATGAGGTTTTTTTTTCCCTATTTTTAAAAAAGAACATACTTAATACCTTTGCATTGCAAAAGGGAAAGTTAGGTATGGTAAGGCACAGGATGAGAACCTAAACATCTTAATTTTAAAAACATTTTCTAGGAGATGATTGGAAAAAGAGATGCTATGTTATTCAATACGGATCTTTATCCTTGAGAGTAAGAAGATGAATTGCTTCATTTGATGGAGAGGGTGCCTGAGAAAAGTTTATTTCTTTAACCAACTTTTGATAATTGCAAAGCAAAATTTCAATAATTGGAAAAATAGTATAATTCTGTGTTTGGCACCTTCATACAACTTTATGGTGTTTTCTGCATCCTTCTGTTTTATAGATTTTTTGGGTATTGGTTATGTAATAGAGAAAAAGAACATCATGTAAATAATATCATTCCAGTGAATAAAGGGGACAAGCATGGTGAAATCATTCCATTATCTCTTGCTTTCTGTTCATCATTAGCCAGTACCCTATAAAAGTGCTCAGTGATAGAAGGTGTTTGCATTAGTCTAAAACCTGATTCTCATTCAAAGTAATTATTCAGTTAGGAGGATTGAGCAATTATGGAAAACTGTAATGCTGTTATTTGTGGGAAAACTGCAGATGCCATCATTTACCCCTTCAGTCCTCAGACTGCATAGTGATGAGCAGAAAACAGAATCAAAAACTGGGTGAAGAGTTTTGATATGTAGGGAGATTTGATATATGAGCTGAAGTTGTTTGGGATGAAGTTTTCATAGGAGAAATATGAGGTTGAAGCCCCTATATAGACAATATAAAGGCATAGCAAAACCAAAAAAACAACCACAGAATTTGTACTCTATTTGGTATTCTATCCTGTCCATGTAGTTCTATAAGTTGGACATCAAGATTCTGCTAACAAATATCATGGAATTGCAGAATATTCTGAGGTGGAAAAGACCTAAAAGAATCATGGAGTTCAACTCTTGGCTCTGCACAGGACAAGTCTCAGTCACACCATGTTCCTGAGAACATTGTCCAAGTGTTTCTCGAGCTCTGCCAGGCTGGTGCTGTGACTACTTCCCTGGTCTGCTCAGTGTCCAGCCACCCTCTGGGTGCAGAACCTTTTCCCAATATCCAACCTAAACCCTTGTTGACATAGTTTCAAGCCATTCCCTTGGGTCCTGTCACTGATTACCACAGAGAGAGAGATCAGTTTCTGTCCCTCCTCCGCCCCTCGCAAGAAAATTATAGGCTGCAATGTCTCCTCTCAGTCTCCTCTTCTCTAGGCTGAACAGACTAAATGACCTCAGCTGTGCCTCATAAATCTTCCCCTCCAGAGCCCTCACTATGTTCTTAGCTCTCCTTTGAATGATCTCTAATAGCTTAATGTCTTATATTGTGATGCCCAAAACTGCACACAGTAAGATGTTACTTCTTACTGATAGCAAATGTGGAATTCCTCTTCCATATTAGACCCCTGTGGTGCACACATCTTGATATGAAAAGGACAGAAGAGTTTGGATTTCGTACAGAGCTCCTATAGCAGGGATGGTCTCTCTTTTCTAGAGCTAAGATATTTTTACAAAAGTGTAGCATTTTTAAGTCTCCTGCCTTGTAGTAATATCTTATTTATCATTTGTGTAAGGAGAATGTAGCTCCATGTCCTTGTAAAGTTTGATTTGGACGTACTTTATTTCTACCAGCTTAGGTTTCTGACAGAACTTGATGCACAGCTTTGTGAATGCCACTGCATTGTTTCAATCTGAAAGACCCTTCTCCAACATTTGACTCATGACATTAGGAATCCATCACTGCTATCAAGCAGAGGGCAAATACTGATGACCAAAGAACACAGAGGCTCTCTTTGGGGAATGGTATCAGTGAGTCATGCATGTGTGTGAACTCTTCACACTCAGAAAAAAAAATAAAAGTTGAAAATTTGCTTCAACTTGGAGCAACACTGCTTCAATTCCTTCTCAGGGTTGGTTTTATGATTTTTTCCCTAAAGTATCTGAAAGATTGCATCCATTTATAAGTAACCACTTGTTCTTGTCCTTTGACATTAATCTCTCCTTGCTTTTCTGCTTTTAACTGTCTAAATGATGCATCTTTACACAGGTTCTGCTCCAACAGGCTACTCCTGTTGGGGGTATCCTTCCATATGATGTATAGCACATAATGATATTAACACATAATTCCACAACAAATCTTTGTGTGCTGTCTTTACATGCAGCCACATAAATGTAGATACATGTGCAGAAATCTCAGATATTGACTATCATGTACACTAAGCATCCTTGACACTATGAGGAAAATATAAATAGATCATAAAGTCATCTGGATTACTTCTCCAGCCACCTCTAGACCTACACTCTCACACCCAAGTGTAAAAGCCTGGCTTTTATGTTAAGAGTCTTTTGGTGCTCTTTCAGCTCTGTACCCTTCCCAAATTTTAAACATATCTATAGACAATCTAAAATTAAAAAGAAAAATGTTCCGACAAACCCTGCAATTGTATGTAGTTTATTATATTTTATTACATATTTGTTCCTCATTGTTTTCTCTGCATAAAAAAAAAAAAAAAAATACAGGCATATATGCATGCTTTTGTACATTTTTTCTCACAAGAATGATTTTTTCCTGCTAGTTTTCTACCAGAAAAGAAATGAAAGCTCAAGTAAAAAGCCAGCAGCTTTTTTTCTGGAGTAGATTCATATTTGTTTGATGGAAAAAAAGGGAACAAAAATGAAAAAGGTCTTGGGCAATTAGGAAAATTGTAGAGCTTACTGCCTATGTCCTCAGAAACAAGGAAGTAATATAATTGTGCTTTTCAAGGCATTCCAGCATTTTTGAATCATCATGACATTCCCTAAGCACATGTAATAAACAGGTAGTGGAATAGATCAGCATGGGGCTTGAGAGTATGAGTCCTTGTACAGCACAGAAATGCTCATAAAGAGACCTTTTAGAAACGGAGAAGACAATTAAGCATGACATCAATGATGTTGCAGTTTTAGCAAATGCTCTACACCATTGCTTTGAAGGGAGGAGTTAAATCACCAGAGGGCCGCAGTGGCTCTGATATGATCAAACACAAATTGTTCAGCTCTATTCTTCCAAGTATCTTGTAGGTAAAAGCAAAAGATTATATAAACTCATAATATCTGAATCTGCATCTCTTTCCACTGAAGCTACTGATTTAGAGTGTTACCCCCGTATGAATGGTAAGGTCTGATTTTATGGCTGTTCATGGTCCCTAAGCATGTGCATAAATGCCAAATCCAGGTGCCAGGCGGCAGAGTCAGACAAAGTGTTTGACAGTTCCATTAAAGTGCCTGATAGAATGCTGGGAAAGTTCCTCTGGGTATGTCGGTTATTTTTGTGACTTATTAAACTAACATCAGTGGTGTCCCTTCATAGTGTTTTCCGTGAGGAAATGATTAATGCTGACCTGTTGGCTCTCAGTGTCTTCCCTTTGTAACACACGGTGTTGGAAATCATTAGGGACAGAGTTGTTAGGACATGTTTTATGGAGCTAGCACAACATCTAGAGAATGACTCTCAGCTGTGCTCCTGCTGTTTGACAGCAGTGGTGCTGCGTAATGCAGTAAGGAGTCAGGATCCTCAAATGTACAAAACTTGGTCTGCAATTGTAAAATGTTTAGTTTTGCACTAAAACACATTTTGCTGGGGTTTTTGGTTAATTGTTGGGGCTGTAGTGCATTTGACTCTCTCTTGCTTACCTTAAATTAAATATTTTACCTGGTTTTAATGGGTAAAAAAGTAAGAGGCAAGCAGGATTGGTTTTGTTTATTGCAAGGTTGGGACATAGAATAGCATAGGAGATAAGAAGAGTACTGTTTAAAGACACTTTTGTCTGCCCCTCCAAGGTGTGATGGTTATCTTCCCCTAGTTAAAATAGCCTCTGGGTTCCCACAAAATTTGCTTGATTGCAAATGCTGGAACAAAGGATTGGACTATCAGCTTACACTGATCTTATGTTGCATCTTGTTTGCTCCTCCATGCAGTGAAACCCATTTGTCCTCTGCTCAGTGTCTGTTCTTGGACAAAGGAGTGGAGGATCCATGCTCACAACTTTTGTAGCAAAACAACTGTTTTCTAATATGGTGGTTTACTTAAGAGATTTGGAAAGTTCGTTGAATCATTCTAAAAGCATCAATTCTGAGAAAATATTGTTACATATTTTGTAGTACTTGGCTGGTTCGTGTTGTTTGCTTGGAAGCAAATACAGCGTAAATGAGCCTGTGGTCCTCCTGCTTTTTTTGGAAAATATTTATTGAGCCAGAGGGAAAAAAAAAATGGTTCAGCATCATGGATGAACAGTTAAGATACTCATGTCAAAGGAGGGCCCCCAGTCTTTGTTCTTTCTTTCTCTCTTCATATTTCTTCCTTTATGTATCCTAGTGCAGGTGTGGCTAGCAATTCCCAAGGGCCTGACTACTTTCTTGATGGTGTACCAATTCTGGTAGTGCAGATATTTAAACACAGTTGTTAAAACATCACTTCCATGTCCCTGAATCTTATTTCCATAGAACATGAGAATGTTGATAGGATGAGCTACTTGGAACATTCCAAAACATCTATGCAGACCTGATTGATGTTCTGGAGAACTATTGATATTTGCTTTTAAGTTAAAAGCCTCTTTATAAACTAATAACAAAGCAATAACAATGGAACTGGAAAAAAAAAAAAACACAAACAAACAAAAACAAGCAAAACCCCCCAAGAAAATCAAGGGAAGCTTCTGAATTATATTTGAAGCCCACTATTCAGCTAATAATATTAATCCAGACAACATTAGGGGCTATATTCTCCTTTCTGGCACAGGACTTGAATCTCTGTGAGAAAAGGAATATCATGAAGAAGGTTTAATCACTTGATTCAGAGTGCAGATGTCAATCTATATGTCTACTGCCTATTTTACTCTTCTGAAGACATAAGAGCAAAACAATTTATAATTCCTGTTTCTTCCTGAAGCTCAGCTTGCTGAGAAAAGACCATTAGCAATTTTCAAGAAAGGAAGTAATTGCATTTCTGAATGTCATCAAGTATCATCTTCAAATGAGATTTTTAAAAAGTATCATATTTTGTGTTTACAATCTCTCTTATTATACATTCTATGTCTCTTCTGTATTTGTTTGCCTTCTGAGTTCAGTGATAGGATCATAATTATATATGGCAAAACAAGTAATACTCATTATGGTAATTTTAAAACTTATTTTGTGTCTCTGGTTCAGGTTTTAAAAACCCCTCAGATGTAATTCTCTTCAAAGACCATTTTTCACCATTTCTCTTATTTTTCCCCATTACTAGGAATAATAATATAAAAATAGATTTGACATTTCTTATCAATTAATCTGTTAACTTTTTATGTGTTCTTTAATTTCCCATTTATATTTATGCATTCTTTTTTAAATGTTTTGCAGTCATAAATACATTTTTCCTATGATATTGCCATGGAATGATATAGAAATGCATTAAACGAGACAAGAATTTTCTAAAATATGGAAGATTTATTGAAAGCTTTTCTTTTTTATTCACTACAAGAAGCCTGAAAGTTTCTGCACTCCAAAAGAAGTTTTTCTCAGCTAAAATCAGTTGACTTGATGAAACTTGGCTTTTCAATGACATTGTATCAAATACTGTGTGATCTCTAATTGAAGCTGTTCACCAGGTAATTTGAAAATGTGCTCATCAAAGGAGATTGTGTGGTATCTAGGAATAAATGAATTTACAAAGACTTTTTTCTCTTAATGAGCCCCAAGCCTCTATGAAGATTTCTATTTCATAAAAGTTATTGGAACTTAGTAATTCTAGAACATTTATGTATATATCAATTGTCTTTCAGAATAGCCAATAGGTTAAAACCACTTTTTTTCTTAGGAAATGCATTAAACATATCCCCTCCACAAACATGCAATCACAGAGTGATTACAGAAGCTTTCTTTTCTGTGGAAATCTAGGCTAAAAAACATAATAGGAGAAGAAGTGTAAGTAGCAATTATATGTAATGAATAGAAAAGGAAAGAACTTGGTAGTAATAAGTACAACTCAACATTTAGGAAATGCAGGTAATTGAAATTGTAATCAAGAGTCAAGTGTTCCTTCAGAATTTGAATTAAATGCTGAATTATTGATTTTTATTCTAAAGGAAATCAAATGGACTTGATGAAATACCATGCACACCAGTAGCACAACTTTTGCAGACCATAATACTGGAGATTTAAAATTTTAATGATGCTATAGTATACTTGTAATACTTTTTGGTCTCATTATTGCCCTTCCAATGAGAAAAAAAATTGATATTGCTCATTTCATTTTTGCATTTCACTAGAATTGGATGCCACAATTTAAATCTTATGTATATTTACCTGAAGGTAATGTGCAAGTGTGCAAAGCAGATCTTTTCAATAAGTTGATTTCTGGGCCGTCCCTAGCCATCCATCTTCCCCAATTTGAGAGAGAGATGTAAATTAAGAAGAAGAAAAAAGATTGACATACAGAGCAACATAATACTTAAACCAGTGCAGCATGGAGGTATGTTACAATTTGAATGTCAAATTTGGTTGGTGAATAAAGAATGTCATGCCATTTCCCAATCCCACTACAAAATTCCATGTTTTGACAGCAGAGAGTGCCTTGGACTGGATATGTGCTTGGGGTTTAATGCAATATACAAAGCCCTGCAATTTAGTTTCATGGTTCAAATCCAACTGAGGCTGAAGGAGTGAAATTCGATTAAAATCCAGTGATTCTTTAGAGAAAAAAAAAAGAAAGAATTTGGCATATGCAAAGCAGGCTTTAGAGAATGAGTATTCAAACTGTAATATATTTGCATAATTTTCACTGATGCCCATCTCTACTTGTGGTTTTAACAAACAGGCTTCATTAGCAACAAAAATTCTGATCCCTAATGGCAGCAGGAAAAAGGCTTGAACTAAGGAAAAAACAAGATACAGCTCAAAATGATTCTGTAGGGTAAACATCTCTGAGATTATTGAAATGTCCTGAGTATTAAAAAATTGACTGAGATGCTTATGAAAGATGGCTGGAATCTCAAGGCGATTTGGATTTTCCATATCCGAACTTTTGCCTAGAATTGAAAAATGGAAAATTGTGCAAAATTTCCCTCTGAAGGCTTCAGATGTGTAAATTAGCAACTTGTCTCACATGGTCTACCTGTATAGCAATTTAAAATTTAATCTCACATTTCTTCAGAGACTGGGCCTGATTACATATCCAAATTCATAAATTTCAAGATCCTGAAATTATCATCCACAGAGCAAGTGCTATTCCCTGGTATGTAGAGATATTTCAGTGCTGTACTAGGTGGGGCTGACCCAGTTGAAGATTGGGTCTCAGAATAAAGTGGAAAAGATGTAACCGATTCTTATGGCCCTCAAGTTTTGTGATATTTCTCTCTTCTTTTTGTTGGAACCATGGGAGGTGGACTCTAGATATTGATCAGTTCAAGATTAGTTTTCAAATGCAGAATTAGCTGTTCTCATTACAGAAAAGGGATGTAATGAGGAGACAATTAAAACCTGAATCTATACCAAAAAACCCACTCTTCAATTTGTCTTCACAAATTTTTAAATCAGCTTCAAGGAACCAAGGATACAATGTTTGTTGCAATTTTGTATGCTTGGGAAGTAACAAAATTTGCAAAAACATGTAAATATACAGTTCACTGATAAAGTTAGTGTATTGATCATAATTGTTTGGAATTACACACAATACTACAAGTATACTACAAGTATACTACAAGTATATTTCACTGGCCATGAAGACCAGCGGCTTGCCTGGAGGCTGGAATTTTGGACAGAATGGAGCCTCACAGTCAGGACCTGTTCCAACACAGTCAGCAGGAGGGCAGCCACAGGCATCAGGCCATGGGAACGGTACAGGACAAGGACAGGGCAGGGAATCCACCTGAAGGTAGTTTGTTTCTGCCTTCAAGTAGTGTCTTTCCTGTTTATACCAAAGTTCATTGCTTTCCTCCCTGCATTCTTAAATGTCAACATGCTTCTAGGCTTTTCAACTGGATTCAACAATTTTCTTTAAATGATGATTCAGCCCTTCCTAATATTGGCAGTGTCTTACTGTTTTTCCAGCCAAAAGTTTGGATGAGCACTTATCTACTTCTTATCTCTAGGTCATTGGTAAATTAAGTGGAACCAGTCTCAGGCTGATGACAGGAGGATACAAATAGCAGCTCTTCTCCAGTCCTATTCATCTCTTTTAACATAAGCCATTTCAGTCTCTTAATTAGTCAGCTCTTTATGAGGCTACTATTATTATATGAATATTCACCATCCTTTCCTTGAGCAGTAATTTCCTATGGAAAACTGCATCTAGTCTTTTGGGTGGTTTTACAGTAGATTTTTGGTTTGGTTTGGTTTCTGGGTTTTTTGTGGGTTTTTTTTTTTTTTGTTTTGTTTCGTTTGGTTGGGTTTTTTTGTTTGTTTTGGTTTTTTTTGTTTTGTTTTGTTTTTATTTTTTTTTTTAACGGCATGTGCTAAATCCACTGCTTCACATAATCTAAAATCCTTAAAAAATACAGGTATTAGATTAGGGTAGCACCTTTGAGAAAACCACATGGATCATTTATTAATGTTCATTTCTCTCTGTGTCCTCGGTTATTCTTTTTTTCAAGAATAGTTATAATACATTGCAAAGCATTTAAGTCAAATTTAAAGTCCTCTAATTGCAGAGATCACCTTTATTTTCCCTTTTCATGTAGCCCATTATGTTTGCCATTCTTCAGGCAGGGTATTACTCCCTGAATTTACACATTCATTAAAAATCCCTCCTACTGGTCCTCTGTTAGTTATGCATAACTATTACCATGCCATCCTCTTGTGCCTCAGATTAGTTTATGCTTTAGATTCACTCAGCTTTGTCTTTTAAGAAAATATTCTCTGAATTGTACATCCAGCACTGCACTTAGAGGGGAGAAAACCTAAGGAGGGAGCCACATAATTAAGCACCTTTTCCAACACTCTTGCCATGCTGGTGAGCATGGATTAAATTAGGAACAAGGAAGGGAGGTGATGAACAGTCAAGTTAAGAAGTGACGGGCTGTGTCAAGTAGCATTGTACTGGAGTGCAGATGGCAGTTCTAAGGAGATGATCCTTCCTCTCCACTCAGCCCTGCTGAGACACATCTGGAGAAAGGCCAGCCAAGGGCCTGAAGAATGTTAAAGGACTGACTGTAGTACTTGACATACATGGAAATGTTGAGAAGGTTGGAACTTTTCAGCCTGGAGAAAAAGCAGCTTGAGAGGATTCTATCAAAGTATATAAACACCTATTGGAGGGACCAGCAAAGACAGAACCAGGCTCTTCTCAATGTCAGGCGACCAGTGCCAGGACAAGAATCAATGAATAAAAAATCAAATGCAGGAAACTCCTACCAAATATAAGAAAAAAAATTTTTATTTTGAGAATGGCAAAACACTGAGAAAAAGTCCTTAAGAGGTTATGTATCCTTCCCTCCTAGAGATATTCAAAACCCTACTGCACCCAGCCCTGAGCAACCTGGTCTAGCTGGCCCTATGTGCACTGGGTTGGTCTAGAGAAGATCCTCACAGATCTCTTCAATCTATACTGTTCTAAAACAAAATTCTGTGATCTGTTATTGAATTGATTATATATTTGGGAAAATTGTCACAAGCATTTTTGTGCCTGAAAAGGCAAAATAGCCCTCTTAAACATTTAAGGCTATAGCAAAATGTCACATATTTTATAAGTAAGTCACCATAAAAATAGCCATAAATTTGAAAAATGTCTACTGTAATTATTAATTTGCAAAACATGTACAATTAAAACAAAATTTTAGTTTACTCAGAAAACACTGTAAATAGCCAATGATACCATAAGTGTTATTTGAAAAGTCATCCACAATAAAAAAACCCCTACTGTATATTCTTCTAGCTGTTTTATTATTTTATTTTATTTTATTTTATCTTATTTTATTTTATTTTATTTTTTCCACGTTTAAGCATAAGGCTCCAGTAGAAAAATAACATTTCTATAACAAAAGACAAACAGAAAAATGTCTTCTGATCTCTTCTGAGATGCATCTAAGCTTGTGTAACATGGCTGTCATGTGCAGTGCATGTCATGAGCAGTGCAAAGCTGTGAGAAAAATTTCAGTCCAGCTCCAAATGTTTCAGCCCTCTTTCTGTAAACAGCCAGGGCTCTGGCTGTTTGAATTAGGTTTGAATTAACAGCTGAGTGGTCTTTAGTTGCTGAAGCAGAACTCTCCAGATCGTAGTCAAGGCAATGCCATTATTTGTACTGGCTTTAGAAATATCCACTCCCTGAACTTCTGTAAGGCTCTATCAAGCACTGCCTTTGCCCTGTAAAATCAGCTAAATTGGATAAGAATACCTTTGTCTTCACATCCATGACCTCTGTCTCTGGTTTGTTTTTGAGTTGAAAATCCAGTTTGAGCAGTTGTGGTTGGATCCAGAAATCAGATTTCTTTGAGGAAGTTTTGCTTATCTTACATTTCAGCAAAGTCTCTAAACTCCTAAGAATTATATCTGAGTTTCCCTGTGAAGCTCACAGACACTTCTGGTTCCTATAGTCTTCTTCGTGTTGCTAATCATGTCATACCTCATGCCTAAGTCATAGAATCACAGAATCACAGGGAGAATTGGGCTGGAAAGGACCTTAAAGATCATTTATTTCCAAAGCCCCATGATCAGGGAAATCTTCCACTAGAGCAGGATGTTCAAAGCTCTGACAACTTTGTCAAATCCTAGCAGGAGCAATTAAATATTGCCTGGATTTCCTGCCTGGTCTATCAATAATGGCTATTGAATTAATGGTATGGGGATTGTGCAAATCTTTAGGGATTCTTTATAGGTAAAATGTCTTTATATAAGGTCATATTGTTTGAAGCCCACATTCTGCTCCTGCATGTGTTTGTGCAATTTTTATTAGTGAGGGGAATAATGTACTTACATTTAGTAGAGAATAGATCCTTGTTACCTCCATCATAGTATAAATAACCTGACATATTCAGCTCCGTTTCTGAAGAGCTCTGGCTTGCAGCACTTTCAGTAGATAAAAACCACAGTCATACCAAGGGAATATGAAAGAAAGTACATCTTATCACTCTGAAACACAAGGAACTCATCTATAGTTGAAAAAATAATTTCTACAAGTGTCTCATTATTACCACTTTCTGAAAATCCTTTTTTCTAAAAGAATTATATTCAACGTTCTAAAGCAGTACAGGTTTAGAGAGCCTGGGTTAGAGCCCAAAGGAAAGGTGCAGAGCCTTTAGGCTCTGGAAAGGTGAAAGAGAAACCATTAAAATTAAAACAGAATCCAAAGAACTTTCCAGAAAAACGCTTAAAACGTTTGAAAGAAGCATCTTTGTAACTAGGAAGACAATCTTCCAGATGCAAAAACATTGCTAAGATTTTAAATAAACTCTTCAGGTTCTTGCCTCCCGGTGTTGTGCTAATTCACACTGACTGTTTACGGAATATCTCATTCAGGTGTCCATTCCTTGGTCAAAGAGCCAAAACAACACAACTATGCCATCTGTTTTGATCTACAAAAAGCTTCCAGACTTGAAAGAAATTCCAATCTCTTCAGGCATATATGTGAAGTGAAAGATCTCAGAGATCCAACATCGCTCTCAGCGATGGGAAAGCAAATTGAAATAACTGAATTGCAGTATGTAACTCTGACCTCAGACTTTAATGCAACACTGAGTATGCATGTTCAGAATGGGGCAGACAGTAAATTCTATGAGAGTAATATTTTTTAATCACATTTTATCTTTTTATTTCTGGCAGCTGTGGGAAGTTCCTTAAACTTTTCCTCACAAGCAGTCTTCTTCACTTATGCATCACTGAACAAATATAGTTTTAGAGCAATCTGGGAATACAGAGCTAGGCTGGGTTAATATTTAGTGGATCAGAAAGAAGAGAGTGGGTTTTGTGCCCTGATGTGTGATATGTCTGCAAGAGTAGGGTTTCTGGATTCCACCACAGAGAAGAACACTACAGAGATAGTGGTAAGGAGAGTACTCTTTCCTATGGGGCTCAAAGGAAAAGGCATAATGACCACCAGTTCTTTTCCAATGAAGGGTGCCTATATCATACTGCAAAACAAACATCTTACAAAGTAAAAATATTTGATTCTGGGAAATACAAAAAATACCAGTTTCGGAATTTCTTATTCTTCCTTTCATTCAATGTGTGTTTAAGTGAAAATATTTAAGGATTTCAGGTCAAATTTTTAGCTAGATGAGCTTGATTCGAACCTGAAAAACCAGCAATATCCTTCTCTCTCTCAGCAAGAGAATAAACTCTCACTATACATCAACGTTGTTAGAGGTATTTTGGAGGAGTTCTTTAGTGACTACTGGTGGTCTGAGACAGGCTGTGGGGATCTCTCCAGTGTTACTCAGGGCTATAGACCTAGAGGCTACGTTCTCCCCCAGGTTTGCTCACAAAGCAGTTCTACCACTCTGCAGTCTTTCTGTCCAAGAAAAGAACCACATCTTTGCTCTAGGAGTCTCTTTTCAAGTATTGGAATAGGTCATATCATTCCCACCAGTTGTGTTTCATGTTTGATTTAAAATGACTGAAGCACTGATACTGTGAACAGACCAGAAAGTATGCAGACATCTCCAAGGGTCAGCCTTTTATCCTACAAGGATTAGCAGGAGCTTTGTCACCTACAGAAGACACAAGTCAAACTTTATTCTGGGGTAATTCCAAAATGTAATACTCCAAGGAGAGTAGGAGCCAGCTGAAATCTCAGTTGAGTATTTTGATATCTTGTTCTGTCTCCTTTATCTGAAATCCTGTTTAACTAGCAGCAGCTGCCACTGACATTTCCACTAGGATGGTACAGATGGAGCAGTGACTCAGATCACTGGCTCTTCAGAGTTACAAATAGCTAAGACTGTTGCTGATAAAGATTATCAACAGGGCTGTAGGAAAGGCTCATGTGATTGAGGCTTGCAATATGTAGAATTCAGATATTCCCCTTGTATTGTTTTCATGAAAGAAATTGCATCTATCTGCCTACATGTACAACTCCAAACATGGACAAATTCTTAGTCATCAGATGTTTTGTAATCATAACTTTCTCTGCTTTGTGTTTGTTGAGAAGTAGTTAAATCCAAAAGCAAAAATTACATGAAGAAAAAAATATTGTATTTAATGTCAGCATTTAATCTGGGACAAAAATTACTTTATTGCTTGATGTTCTTGTAGCCTGAAAATGGTTGGGGTGGGGAGAAACAAAACAAGGTAAATCTGCTAGCTGAGCTTTCTTGTCATTTGGGTCACATCACTGCTTATCATCCTTCATTTTCCCTGGGGAAACAGAGAGTAAACAAGAAGATAGCTGCACTGAGTCTTTGTGATAACGGTTTCAGTTGGAAAATAAAATCTGCTTTGTGATTCCTCCATCAAAAGATAGTTTGAGATTGTTCATTCATTTACAATGAGAAGTGTGTTTGTTTCCTTTAACATTTTAGGTGCACAGATTTCTTGTGAAAGATACCAAGTTAGTAGATTTAAGAAAGTACAGTTTCAATTCATTAGAACACCTGGCAGACCCAATTCATTATAAACTTATATGATCAATATAGCAAAAAATAAGGTTACTAGAAATGGATTCTGCTGTTGCCTGGGACAGAACACAGTTTGCTAAATTTTACTTACATGTTCAGCAGTAATTCCTTACCCTCATCAGACACCAAGTAAAAAAAAAATCTCACAATCTTCATTCAGAAAATAATCCTTTCTGCACAGAAATTGCACACATACATTCTAGAATATATCTCAGCTCAGAAACAAACTAGGGAGTGGTTAAAATTCCTTTCCTTGAATTTTAACGGGGCAGATGAAAGTCCAATAAATTGTTAGTTACGCTGGATTTTGTTTCCAAATAGGAGAGATTGATCTCACGTTTTTTATACTTAGCACAAAATATGTTAAATTAAATAGCCACTTGTGGGGGCAAGTTGAAGTTAATTAGTTAATAAGAGTTAGAGGCTTCTTTAATGGTGACATAAGTTACTGAATGGGATATATCTTTCATATTTGAAAGGAGGAAAGGTGGTTAGTTTTGCTCTATGAGTCCCAACTGCAGCATCTCATGAGCAGCAGGCTTTATTCCTTTACACATGGAATTAGGTTTCAGGATGAAGTAACTTCCTGGGAAACAATGGTGGACATGTGAGATTTCTGAAAGCACTGGAGAATTTGTAAGCTTTTTAGGACTGGGTTTGTTCCAGCTCCAGAGTCAGTATATAGCTTAAGCTAGCCTTAGCAAACTCCTAGGTACAACTTTCCTTCTTTTCCCATGAGAAGAAAATGTAATGTGCAATCCTTAGCCAAGATTTGAGATCCAGCCCCTGAAAAATCATGAAAGTTCCAGCAGAATCGTTCCACAAATGTCTTACTAAATCCTGCTAAGCCCACAGAACTTGTGGATGCTCCATCCCTACATGTTCAAGATCAGG
This sequence comes from Sterrhoptilus dennistouni, assembly GCA_013397095.1. Classification (NCBI taxonomy): domain Eukaryota; kingdom Metazoa; phylum Chordata; class Aves; order Passeriformes; family Zosteropidae; genus Sterrhoptilus; species Sterrhoptilus dennistouni. The sequence continues at coordinate 1,267,295 of VWZU01017909.1, read as the reverse complement.
TTAGACAGGGGTTTTTGAGCAATCTGGTCTAGTGGGTGGCATTCCTTCCCATGGCAGGAGATTTGGAACTAGATGACCTTTAAAATCTCTTTAAACCCAAGCTTCTCTGTGGTTCTATGCTTCTAAGCATAGCAGCAGCAGAAAAATGTAACACTGAGTCTGTTGATCAGTATCATTGCAATTTATTGCACTTCAAATACAATGATTTGTAATTTGTTAAGACAGAAAATGAGAAATATAACCACCATTCTGGGGATTCAGCTCAAAAAATATTTGTTTGTTTTGCCAAATGGCTTTTTAAGGAACTCAACACAAGATTCAGGGACTAAGATGTCAGAATGCATTTGATCAGCACAATTTCAGCATGGACGTGTTAAGTTAACTTGGGAACTGGTTAACCTTACAAACCCAGAGAAAACAAATTGTCTGCCATCTTGATTCAGTTTCTTCTGAATTCGTTTTTTGCCACCAGGTGTCAGCACGAGTGCACAGACAAGACATCCCAGAGAGGTCTCCACAGAAGCAGTTTGTACAAAGAATAATGGCAGCTCTCATGCTCCTGAAACTATTCTCCATTTTTATTCCCATTAGGAGAATAAAAATAATAATTAAAAAAAATTTAAAAGGCTGATATTGCTTACTTTTAACTGCATAATCTACACCAGTTTTGTGTGGTGTAGGTATCCTAGAATCACCTAGTCTGTGTGCCCTAGTATTTCGACCCATGCTCTTCTCTGCCCAACAGTCACAGGGCTACTTTATCTCCCTTCAGACTCTAACCTGAAGATGTGGAACAAGGAGGAAGGAGGAATCATTTTCACTTGATTTTGATAATACAGATGAAAGACTTCACTGATAGCTATTCTGATTTTTAAAAGCCACTGTCCATATGCCCTTTCAAGCTGTTGGTAACGCTTAGCAGTTATGTCCTCAAATCTCCTTTATGACAAGTGGATCCTTGTTCCACAATGGAAACAGCACCCTGGGATTGCCCTGCTAAAGGCAGTATCATGAATTGGATTTCAGTTTGTCTTTGTTAATACATTAAGAGAATTCCTTCTGTCTTCCCTTAAAACATTAGCGTAGCAGACATTTTTAGACCAGAATTTCCTTACTGCTGCTCCAGTGCCCTGATGAAAAAGAAGTTTTACATGACCTGAAGGGCATCTATTTTTTACATTTTGAGTGCTATGCAGAGACAATGATAGAATTTTAAGGTTTAAAGATCCAGATTTCTGGAAATCATTTGCTCTTTTTTTCTGGGTTCCTTGAAACTCCCAAGTGTTGTATGTTGCCATTGTCAAATCAACATCACTGAAGCTGTCTATCGAAAAAATTTTACCATTTCAACACCTAAAGTACACTATTCATATTTCCATTTCATTTATACAGTGTCTGCAACAAATTCTGTATAAATCTGCTGGAAAATTAAAAGGAAGAAGGATATTTATAATGGTGAATCTCCAAAAACAAACAAACCACCCAACTCAATATTTTAGTGGTACTCTACCGCAATCACTAGGGAATTCTCTTTCATCTGCTGATTTAATTTAGCATTGAATATGTGTGCATCCATCTTCCTTTGCAATGCTGTAGTGAGACTTGTCTGTAATTTAAAGGATTCTGTTTGCAGTCATGGTCCAAGGTATTACTGTGGTTTACTGACTGAAGAACTTTTTTTTTTCATTTTTATTCTGAAGTATTTACTGAAGCGCTTGGTGGTGGATTGAGCTGACTAATGCACAGTATCATATCCAGCCCAGAAAGTAGTTGAAAAGGGAGGGCTGTTCCCTGTACCACTTATTGACTGCCCATGGTTGGGTAAGAGCCAAGTTACTGTCATATTTACGGTGCTGGAGATGGAAGCATTTGTTGGTTCTAGAAGTGCAGCCTGGGTAAATAATGCCTATCAGACAGAGACCCATTGTATCGTGTCCTTCCAGACCAGCTCCTTTTGGAAATGAAATTTGCCATGCAGGCAGCTAGGGAAGTAGAATGCAAAATCAAGACTGCTGGAGTTGCTTGACTGACAATTTCCCTTCAGTTTCCATGTAATGTATCTTTATTGCACAATCTGGAGATGTTTTGCTGCAGTCAGTAATAATTATGTATTGTAGTCCTTCCTTTCCTTCTATATGGAGTTTGTTTGGTAAGGGTCTCATCATCTGTACTGGAAAACATCAATGAAAAACATCAACCTTTGCTTTTAAGGATCTACAACAAATCTAATTTTCTCCATGCTATTCTGCTGGACATTTCTATGTTCACTCAATCAAGTGCATTCTGCCAGCTGCTGAATTTGGCATGTGGAGATCTGACCTGCTGACCCCAGAAGATACACCTCCTCAAGACATTGCCAAAGCTGGCTTTGTACCACAACCCATTGATTCCAGGATTTTCTTGGCAATGGCTCAGCCACTCATCTAAAATAGGATTTGATCCAGCACCCACAGATGTCAATTTAAAGGACTTCCATTAATTTCAGTGGATCTGTCTCTTCCTTTTTGAAATTACCTTTGCCCTGAGAGTGGCATAAGCCCCTGAACAGAAGTGTGCCAAGTAGGACACCAGAGCCACCCTAGCTTTCCCCACGCAAAGGAAAAATACACTGTAATCAGGAAAAACCAAAGCAATGCAAGAATTCAAAAGCACTTATTTTTTTCTACCTTTCAATTTTAAGCAACTGCAGCACTGCAAGTTCCTATTATTGTGCTATATTGTGTCATCTCAATTTCCAAGTAAATAAAGTGTTTCTCTGAATGCAAGTTACTCTCCTTTGAAGAGTGACATGTAGATTATTTACATATTTTAATCCTGACTCACAAAGATTTTTTTACACAAATGATTCATGTATAATAATTCATATTTACTTAAAGAATTATTGCCATTCTTAGGCAAACTGAGTGAAAACAATATTTTGCTAAAACCCCTATTAAACTATCTTGCATCCTCTTCTCATTGTCACTAATTAGTTGAGTATGAATGCAAACAGAAGCTTTCTTCCTTTTTCTCTAATTGAAATTTTATTATAGGCAAACAGAAAGTGAGAAATTAAAGTAATATATATGCATGTACAAAGGCAGTGGAGATCAGTGTCTTACTTTAAAGAAGTCCTTTCTTGCATGAAGCATTCCTAACATTGCAACTCAAGTTTACGAGCCCTCCATTGAGGCAGCAGTTATGAAGCACCATCTCTCTCCTAAATAGAATAGGGGATCAAGGTCACAAATGAGGAAAGAGAATTTGATTAAATTCAGCTGCACCTTTCTGCCATTCTTTTCTCTGACTACACAGAGAGGTCCTCTGATCAATTTTAGCTGTATCACTTACGTACAAGTTTCCCTTTCACCCTGTATCCTTTCGAGGCTTGAAGAACTGATCTGAATGAAATAGTGTGAAGATCAGGTTTCCTCATCTCCATAGCAGTGACCCCCCAGCTTTGGTGATCCAGTAGTACCCTATCTAGAAGGTTCTAATCTCCTATAGATCTGTAGCACTGAAAAGGAAGTTAATCTTGAGGCTTTCTGTAGTGCATTAGGTGATTAACAGAGCTGCTCACAGGGCAGTGATGTTTAGGGTTCTATAGGGATTAGGGAACAAAAGGGAACTGTATTTCTTAGCTCACCTTTTAGACTGTGCATAATACATCTCTTAGCAAGAATCATTTCTTCTTTGACTTGTAATTACAAACTGACCTTTTTACAACTTCCATGTGTGAATGAGTGAGGATTTAATGGGACAATACCATGTAAAAGGCTGTTTCTGAAGGGTTTAACTATTTAAATAACTTCAAGACCATCCTCTGTACAGTAACCAGTACAAAAAGAATGACCTTAACCATACTGTGAAATATTTTCATACTCTAAACGAGACATTAAGTCGACTTTTGGAATTTGGTCCTTACCTATGTTAACTCCCCAGCTGTTTTAACTTCCCAACTCCCCTCCCATGCTTGGGAGGTTATAAACTGACTTTTTCCAAAACTATATCATTGCTCAGCTTGGCTCTGGTGTGAAACCAAATATAAGATCATATGAACTGGAACTCCCAATTCTAACTCTTGGCCTGACAGCAGCATAGCAGTGATCTTGAGGGAGGATCCATGTGATCTTTAATCTTAAATTTTTGATACAAGAGGTCCATGGATCCTTCACATAATGTATTGCAGGTAAGCCAAGACCTTTGAGGAATATAAAATGTTTTGCCATGTACTGATAAATATTATCATTGGTTTCTTTCTAATGTACTAGGAAAGAAGTTCTTTCATACAGATGGAGGAATTAAGTAATGTTTACAGTAGATTGTTACCTGAAAAACCTTTTTCCACCATATCATTTAATTCTGAGTTAGGGTCAATTCAGAAGTGCTAATTCAGAACCTCTGTGATTCACAAATAATCTCTATGTAGGGCACCAACAACTCAGAAATTGATTCTGGTATTATAAATTCCAGATTTCTAAAAGTGAGCAAAAACCACATGTAAAAATAAAAGACACTTTGGGCATGAATGGACTTGAGTGTGCAAAATTCATGCAGCTAGTCTTCATGATAAGCCTAAGCATAGACACAGCTGCAGAAAGGGTTTTGTTTTTAATTGGAAAAAGGACTCCCAGTACGTACAGCTTGATTTTGCAACCATGGGAATAAGCACCACAGCAACAGAAATACTGTGTCTGCTGGTATTTTATGAAGGTTAGAGCAACAATCCACTACCTTCTGTATGTGTTTGCCTCCTAGCAGTGGATTCCTGTTTTAATTTTAGTTTGCTTTACTGCTTGCTTGTTAGAGCATCAGGCAATACTAAAATTGTTATTAAATGCAATCTGTCTCTTTAATAACAGTTCCAAAATTAAAATCATAAAGTTGATTCATAAACCACAGAAATATATACAGTAGTTGGAGTAGCCTTCTTTCTGGGCCATTATCGAAATGTACCAATTCAATGGACTTTATAGAAATATCTTGCAATTACTGTTGTTGATGGGAACAGGGAGCTTGTAATAACCCAGATATATGTGTAACAAGTACAGTATAAATTTGAAAAAGCCTGCCAGCACCATCACACACTGCCTCTTGCTCAGTGAGTTTAAGAGGTGATAGTGTGCTTTTATTAGCCACTAGCCATCAAGGTAGTATCAGAAATGGTCAGGAGAGTCCTGGAATCAGGACTGAGCAACAGAGTGACCATCAGCCACTCTTCTAAAAGCTTATATCCAGATGGGCAATGGCTAAGCTGGAATGTTAAGGGAACTTGCATATTTATTAAATAGGTGTTTCAATTATTGACAATTACTGACAATCTAGAGATATCCAGAAGTATTCAAGCTTATACTTTTGTGATGTGTTGCATTGCATGTGTTGGGGATGCCCAGAAGTTTTTCTGGGTTTGCTCCTTTTTCTGGGTTTTCCTGCGGCATATGCAAGGAGAGTGGGGGATTCTTTTGTCTAGGTTCAGTCCAGACTGTTTATCTTTAGCCCCGCTGGTTGACAACCTATCTTGTGGGACAAGCTTATTTCATAAACAACCCGTCCTTTTTAATCTCATTATGAAAATATGATACCCAGACCTCAAGGAAGCCAGTAGTATGCCAAGTGTGAATAGTTCTCCATCATTCATAGCTGAGTTTGGAATTCCTCAGTGCCTCATAAAACATCCCCAGACTTCCCCAGTTTTGATTCACAGCTCTGTTAGTGGAAGTAGCTGATACAGAGAGAAATGTTGGTGCCACTGTGTCTTTGTTGATGTTAGAAGACTGGCAAACATGAAATAGGATGCAAACTTCAGAAGTGCTCAGCTCTTCCCTGCATTCAAATGTGCATTTTCAAGCAGTTAATTTGAAAACCCATATGCTTAACTGATACAAATCACACTTATTTTCCCATTTCAACCCTCAGCTATGTATCAGCCAGCTGCTTAGGGATGCATCTGCATATTTTGGAGAGTTGAAGGAATCCTGTTATTCCATTTTGCAGGAAGGAAAATGGAAGGAACAAGGGATTTGACCAGGATCAAATAAATTACATCTATACTAGCATATTAAGTGTGTCTTTGTATTCCAAAACTGCTTGCAGACTACCTCCTGGGAATGGTCCCTGACCTATTCTAGTTCCTGAACTGTCTGGAAACTCTTTAGGAGGAAGGTAATCATGTCAGGGGAGCATCTAACAATTGAGCAGTTAAACTGTTTGATTTTTCACAGTCATTTTCCAAACAGGCTGAAGTGAGTTAGAAACATAAAAGTAGTTTGGTTTGATTGATTTTGGAGGTAATGAATATATTTACATCCAACACTGAGGTTATGTTGACCCAGACCTGTAAATCCATAGGTGTTTCAGAGTAAATTTGCAGCACAGATAAGCACCTGGAAGACACCTGGTGTTCAGACTATAGGTAGTTTTTCAGGGTCAGGCTAAATCTAAATTCTGCCAGCACATCCTTGCCATGTTTGTAGGCCCAATGTTGTCTAACTAGAGCAAGCATATGATTTCTGTCTCTGTTGCTATTACAGAAACTTTATGGTTTTCTGCTGACATCACTAGTAAAAAGTTTTGGGGTTCACTGCCACCCTAGTGATTTTGCATATTTTAATTATCTTTTTATATATAACAGTTTTCATCACAGTTTTCTATGATTTCCATTTCCAGTTAATTCCCAGTTCAGGATGCTATCAAGAAAACATTGAAAATAACTAAAAGGAAGTATCCTTTAGCATACTTTGAAAGTGAAGAGAGAAGACATGTAGACAAAATGGGTTTTGAATTTGTATCTGAATATCTGAGTTATTCAGATACAATCACACAAAGCAACACAAAAAACACAAAACAAAACTTACAAATAGATTCCTTAACACTTGAAAGCTCCAGATAGCATTAAATAGAATGAGAATGAAGATACCAACAGGAAACCTGCCTCTTACAGGAAAGTTGGGGGGTTCATATTTAATTTTTTCCCCACACCAGTATTTTTAGGTTCTGGACAGCTATATATACCATTGAAAAATTTTCCACAGTGCCCTCTGTTCTGAAAGCAAGCAATAAAATTACTTAAGTTTAAATAGTATTTTAGTGCTAAGGACAGGACAGGCAAATATTGCAGGTGATAATGGCTGTTTTAAGGATCATAAAGATTTGTAACCATTGTATTTCTTCTGCCATAGTGTTTCCTTTTTTTAAGCCTTCCTTTTTTTTTTTTTTCTTTTTTCCACTACCCCCGGAGAATATATCTGTATTTCCTATGACACACTTATCCAATTATAAGGAAAAAAAAAATCTCATTTTCTTCTTATTTGTCTTTGCTATTTCTTTCCTGTCTCGTTGTGGTGGCTTTTATTCTCCTCACATGGGATCATCTCAAATACACAGGGAGCCATTTTCAGGTTGTTTGCACGAATCCTGTTATTTAGCCATTTGTGCCTGTATCTTTTGTACATAGTGTTCTGTGTTCACACCCTCATTACAGTCATTTCTCACAATTATGTTCTTTGCTTTGGTATCAGAAGATTGCAGACTTCTCACTGCACTTGTAGTCTACATGAGATTTCTGTGTTAGTGTGTTGCCATTCACTCTATTTTTTTTTTCCTGTGGCATTCTTTGAAAGGAGAACAAAACATCTTGGATATTAACACCAAACAGACCTCATAAAACAAAACCATTCCCAAGCCATGATTTAAATTTGAAGTTTTTAAAGCATCTGATAAACCCTATCCTTCTTTAACCCTTTTTCATAGCTAAGAGAGGCAGAACTGATATAAACAGGTGATTTTTGTCAGTAGTTTGGGAGGTGGAGATGAGGTAAAATATAGCTCAGTTGGTTGGGGATTTGGGGTGGGGGCGGGCATGTTTTTTTTAATTGTTTTTGGTTTCGAGGTTTGGGATGTTTTTTTAAGTTTTTAGTCAAAATTTCTATTGATTTATTTCCCTATCTATGTACCAACCTATCTTCTTTCTTAAAGAATATTACACTTCTCTTATAAGACCCAGACACACAAGTATATTTCTGCTACTCTGGACAAACAAGAGGATGAGATCAACTCTCCCTTGTTGTTAGTAAGATTATTTTAAATGTAATAGAACATATAATTGCCAAAAAATGAACAGAACAAAGACAAAACAGTCTAGCTTATTTCACATAAGCATATTTGGTCAAAAATTTATTGTGTCTCCAGCAGAAAATTATTTGCTGAGGAACGTGTAGGTGTTTGGGGTTATTGATATCACTGGATGAAGCTATGATGTCTTAGGGAAAAAAAATTAGATTCTTGGCAAATTTTGATGTGCATAACTTAATTGATACTGTCACAGAGATTTAAGTGAGCTGGACATGAGATCCACTTGTTCTAATTCAACACTGCAAAACAGAAAAGTCAGCCATTAAATATAAAGGGGCTTTTCCCATGGCCCAAATAACATATACAGCTTTCATCACACTAAAATAAAATAAATAACTTTTAAAAATCAATAAATCGAAAACAGTCCAATCCTGATGAATTTAAGGAAAATTAATGTAGTCACTTCAATGCTGTCATCCTGAGTCTACCTGCAGCCAGGAGCTATGGCCCCACTATCTATGCTTCTCCTTGACCCTGAACTCTCCTTCATGTGCTAAGTCTGTTTGACACTTGCACTCAGTTGTTATCATTTATTACTGAAATGCTGATCATTTTTGTTTAGTGTAATGTCTGTCTAAAGTACTGAAAAAAGTAGATGGAATGAGAAGTCACAGGGGTGTGAAGGGAGGGAAGAGAAAATTAGACAAGACATGAAAAGAGTGATGAATAAAAGCAGATAACAGAAAACACTGTCGAATCACTAGTCTCCATTTAGTGCATGAAATGCTGTAATCTGTTTTCTTCAAGCAACCAGGCTGAAGAACCATGAAGGTTTTTCCCAGCACTGAGAACAGTTCTACAATTGAAAAACAGAAAAATGCCATATTTTACCTTTTCTTATTATCTTTTTATTCCCCAAGGCTTCCTTTGGGATCAGAAGAGAAAAGGCAATTTGAAATCTTAACCACACATCCAGATCTATTGTTATGAATTAAAAGTATGATCTAGCTTTTTCCATAGAAAGACCTGCAGCTGCCCAGTTGAAAATCAGACTGGACTTTCTAGCTGATTACCTTTTAATGCCTGTGATTAAATTAAAGATACCTATTCTGCCTCATAGTTTTCTTCATAACATTTTATAATGGTTTTCAGTTTTTATATAATTCTTTCTTTTTTCTTTTATTTTCCCCCAGACACATTTCAAAACTTTAATCCCCAATTGCTATGAATATAGACATGAGTACTGCTGATCTAAGTGATAAAGGAATTTAGTAGGAAATAGTATTGAAATAAGAAAAATATTTGAATATAAAAATTCAGGTTAAATTTAAAATTACAAGAAATTTTAATGGAGATTGTCGTAATTTAAGCCCAAATGGCAACCCTGTCCCACAGTTTCTCACTCACTTCCTGCAATGGGGAGAGAGAAGAGAATTAGCAAAGTAAAAGCAAGAAAACTCATAGGCTGAGATAAAGACATGCACAAGCAAAGCAAAACAAGGGATTCTTTCCCCAATTCCCATCAGCATGCAGGTATTCAGCCTTCCCCACAAAACCAGGTTTCCATCATGTGTAACAGTGATCTGCAAAGACAAACACCATCACTCTGAGTGTCTCCCCCTCCTTCCTACTTCTTATCCTGACTCTGTATGCTTTGCATGATGCCATATGGTCTGAAATATTCCTTGGGTCAGTCAGGATCAGCTGCCCCAGCTGTGTCCTTTCCCAACTACTTTTGCACCCGCAGCCCCCTTGCTGGAGGGATGGGATGAGGAGCAGGAAGAGCCTTGACACTGCTCACATCAACACGCCTGTGTTATCAACACTGTTTTCAACACAAATCCAAAGCACAGCCCCATACCAGACAAAGAAAATTAACTCTATCCCAGCCAACACCCACACAAGACTCAAAGGCTCTGGTGTATCTAGTTAGTGTGAATGGTGAACTCTGCTGAAAAAATTGTTATTTGGACTCTCTCTAGTCTGTCCAAGTGTTCTTTATTGCTACTAATTGCAGAATTTCTAAATTGCTTTGTCCAATGACCTGTATTATACTCTGTGGTATTTTATTCTGGCTCATAAACTGTCAGTCGTACCCATCCCCACTGCTCTCCTTAGTGACATCGCAGAGCAATCTATCAAATAACCACCAAGAAACACTTCTACTGAGACAATACATTCTGAAACAAACATCATCTTACAGAAATTGGGAAAGAAAATGCTTTCCAAATAAGATAAATAGAACTGCGAGTTAAATAGCCTAAAAAAAATACTTGATCTTGGAAATGAAAGTCCAGGACAGCTGCAAGGGAAAGAAAAGATTGATCAGTAGATGATTACAATGGCAGATATACAGAATCAACATCTTGAAATTGATTTTGCTGCTCTTGAGAATTTAGGACGTGAGCTAAAATCACCAGCTTGGTGGAAGACAGGACTTCTTTAGTGTTGCAACATGTTTTCATCCCATAACTTTATTGCCTTGAGTGACCTGTCTTATGCAACCTAATCAGCTGAACAGAGAATTTATCATTCTTTCGATGCACTTTCAAAACACTATTTTATGAACCTGACATGATTATTGAATTAAGAATGGCTTGTATTTCTAAATGTCCAGCTGAAAATATCTGACACTCTAAGTAAATAGAAATTAAGGACTCTTCAATCAGAGGAGCAGACCTGACGGCCATTAACTGAAAAAACCTTTTGTTATGTAAGGCTATACAGTAAGCCTTGGTAAAAATGAAGTTCAATTGTGTGAAAAGAACATATTTTCAGTACAGAAGATGATATAGTTAGTGATAGCAGAATAACCTTGTATTCAAAAAATAATGCCAAGTGAACTGCATGCCAGAGAATGGGCTCTGACAGGTGTTTCATAAGAGAAGATTCAGAGATGACTTTATGTAGAAAAATAGTATGCTGATATTATTTCTTGTTTGGCCAAAATAGCATTGGAAGATGCTATCTTCCATCCTTGGTTGTGATGGTTTCTTATTCTCTCAGTACTCTTATATAAATAAGCAGGGTTATTCTCTGAGCAATTCACTAAGTACATACATCAGAATGTGAGCTGATACACCCTGCATTTTCTTGGCCTCATTCATTCATCTCTGTTACCTTTTAAATCAAAGGCAGAAGGTGAAAGAAGAAACATATATGTTAATGTCACTTACATAATAAATGAGCCTTTTACCAGGTAAATTTTTGTTCTTTATTTTGCAATGCCTATTTCTGTTAGAAGAAAACCAGACATGCTTAATAATAATTCATTCTGTTAGATTGCAATGATCAGGTCCAGATTAGGTTGTTAGTTGCTAAAATACATTCTGAATTGTAATTTAAATTTAAAAGAAACATGATGCTTTAGTGTCCTGCACCATAATATGTAGGACAAACTCAAAAATAAGAGGAAAAAATCACTAGAAATGGCTTTTTTTTCAAGTGAGTTTGAACCCATATAAGGAAAGAAGCAGCCTTTAGCACAGCTTCTGGCAATATATTTTGTGATTAACTGAAAAAATTTGGTTTCTAGGGGAAAAGAAAGGGTGGGATGACAAATATCCTAATATAAATACAAAAATACAATATTTAAGGCAAATATTCATGATTTTCTTATTCCCTGTCAAATGCTATGAAAATCCACCAACTTATTTACTTTATTTATGGGAACAATCTTATAAAGATGACTAGTTTTCTCAATAAAAGTAAGCTCTTCCAGCCTCTTGCAGCTTCTGAACCGTGAAAATACCTGCTGACTACAGTCATTTTGTAGCTTCCAGGTACAAAGAAGTGTAGTGTGTTTAGTGTATGTCACATAATAGGTTCTCCTTTTTCTCTATCTTTGAAATGTGTAGGGAAAGAAGCTTGATCAGAATCAGTGTGGGAACTTCTTGGGGTCGTTTGTTCTCTTTCTGAGCAAAGCTTCAGGAGTGTTTAAGGATATCTCAACAAAATATACTGAGTCATGTCAAAAAATATACTCAAAAATTTTGAAATGCCTACTCATCATTTTAAAAATTCATAGGTGCCTGATATTGTGGAATGGATTTGTATTCAATATGAGAAGTTAGTTCTGTTTTGAAGCTATTTCCCAGATATATTTTCTTTTTTCCATCCTCAGGAAAGTCTGATTGCTACTTCTACAAAGACAGTCTAGAGTGCCCTTGTAATGACATTAGCACTCAGCAATGGGGGCCACCAGGCCACGTGCCATATTTGGGAGTGGGCACATATTTCATTCCTTTTCCCTACGTTCCTTAAATTCCTACAAAATGCCTCCCCATATTTTCCTAACCCCACTTACCCACCCTTGATCAGATTATTTGTCCTGAGTGACCTGTCCCTGGTTCTTTCTATTGAACCCTTCTAATGTTTGGCTTGTATATGTTATCCCTGGGGCACTACCGCAGTCACTGCTGAACCCAGCCTTGGACAGAAGAGGGTCTGTCTTGGGGCCATCTGGCACTGGCTGCATTAAACACGGGGGAAGGTTTTGGCAGCATCTCACACCAGCCATCCTTTTTAGACTCCCTCCTACCAGAGCCTTGCTACACTAATCCAACACACATGGTTTCAGCACAAATGCAAAACAAGTCCTAATATTAATCAGTACTACATTAACTAGTGCTTATACGTTTTCCTTTGGCCCTATTTTGGAGGAAGATATCCATCTTCTCTGCTGTCTTGACTTTAACTGCCTGTGAATTTTTTTTTTTGTCCCTTGAAGCAGAAACCTGTGTTAAGGCCATTAGCCAGAAATATTGTGCAATCACTCTGTTAGCAAATAATTTAAAATCTAATTTAAACAAAAGTGATCATACATGTGTTGTATTAACAATGAATAATTACTTTCCACAAATATATTTACTCTAAAGAGCTAATGACATAAAATCATTTGAATTTGCTTTTCAGAAAATAAAACCCACTAGAAAGGAAAGAAAATAAAGTAACCTAAGTAGTAGAGCCAGGTTTATATTTTCAATTCATTTAGGGGAAAAAAAAAATTCTGGAGCCCTGCTTTCAAAAACTGCTGATGTGTGATATATGCAGTAACATTTTAGACCTCTGCAATGTGGTCACCTTTGGTTCCATGAACGAAGTGGAAAAAAAGAGACATTTCATCTGTGTAGTTCATTTGATCACTTTTAGGCACCCTAAAACTTCTGCATCCCTTCCCCAACTGTAGAGAACACCTCTGTCACCTCTTCACCTTGTGGATCTGCAGACAAGGTATGAGGAATTAGTACTCAGGCACTGAACTACCAAGAATTACATCTGCAGCACCTTACAAGAACACTTTTCTAGATGCTTCAGGCTTATCAGGGACAGTGCTGATGCTTTCAATAGAGGCAGTATACCAATATACTGCCCCTGCTGACATGACCAGCCCTTGGATAAAAACATCTCTACTGAAACACCACAAGATACAGATTCAGAGCTATGACTTTGTGCTTACTGTATCGAGGTGAGGGAAAGAGCTGGCAGAGAAATGCCAATTCTATACTCAGTTTTGTAGACACCAGCTGTGAGAAAGGGTCTTAGCCTGCTGAGCCAGAGAGGCATTCTGGGGGAAATGAGCAGCTAATCACAGCCTTGCTGCCTGTGTGCAAGTCAGGAGGGGTCGTGAGCCCTCTGACAGCTATCAGGGGACCTTCATCTGACGTTTCGTCAGAAATACTTCACACCAATGTTCACTTGTAACAACCCAAGAGCAGCAGTGGTGTTTCAAAGAGAATATGAAGGCTCAGACCCTGCTGCAGTTGATGTTAACCCAGACTAATCTGGGTCAAGGTTAATCCAGCCACTGAGCCTCTTTGAGTGCTGTGTGTAGCAGCATCCATAGGCAGTTGATTTCTCTGGTGTCACAGCAATGTACACATCTGCTTCATTTTGCAGCATTAGAACTTCCTTTATTTCTTTTGCCAAAGTGTGTTCTGACTTGCCAGAAGATGCTTTGATTTATAATCACCTTCCTACTGCTGCCTGGGTGAATAGATTGGGTGAATACATTCTTGATATATCCAGCAGTTCTCATTGGGATTCCTAGTGCGTGAGGAAGGAAAGGGACAGGAGAATAGGAATGGTCCATGCTAAGTCCAGGATAGTCAAAAAGTGTTAAAGGTTATGGTTATTATCTGACACTACTGTTCACCAGAATATGACCTGGGGTGGGTTTTTTTTTGTTACTAAGGAAAAAGAAAGAAAAATAAAAAGAAGGGAAAAAAAATGCTATATGCAGTTTCTCTAAGTGACTAATTCTTTTGTATACTTTTGTATTTCTCCAGTCATGGCTTTTCTGAAACTAACTGTACACTCTTTCATATTTACTTAATGTGTCTTTAGAGTCCTTACAATTGTAGCTAGGAAGTGTATTTTTGTCTTTATTTTTCAGGGTACTAGGTCATGTAGTCTATGTCCTCTCATAACTTAGACAGGTATTTTCTTATTTTAAATGAATCTACTTTACATGTGTGAAGTAATTGGTACTTATTTTTAATTCAAAAACCAAAATATATTTTATTTAGATGTTTGAGTTTTATTCCATGAATCTACAAATAAAATTGATCTTAAAGGAACTAATACAATTTTTGGAAAGTGAAGGAGAAAATTCCCCAAATACCTGTAAACCAAACCTGTAAATCATTTTGCAATGCAGATACCAATGGCAGTCGTCTTTCTATTTCCTGGAGATTATCACATCTATGGTAATCCCATTAGGTTGTATTTATAATCTCTGGAGAAAACTGGGCTCTTTAGGAGAATTTTCCTGGCCTATTGTAAACATTAGTATACAATGATTAGATGAATCACACCTTAAAACTTTCTGCATTAGTCATCAGCTCATTACAGAAGATAATTCCACCTTATTTCTGTGGATTTGTAAACACTATTTTACTTTATCCTCTTGTCCAGGTTCGATTATAACTTAGAACATCAGCACAAAAATTATTTACCTCCCTATGAAGATTTCTTCTTTCTCTCTTTCTTCTTCATTAATCCAGCTCAGAAGAATAGGCACCTGTCTTGCCAGGCACAGCATGAGTATATCTAGGTTTCTCCACAACTAAATTCTCAGATTGTATGCTAGAACTAAAGAATATTTTCCCCTTTTCCTTTTAGTGTAATGGTACTCAGAGCTGGCTGAGATAGAACTCAGATGTCTTACATCAGAAACCTTCAGGATTTAAACTCCTTCCTTTTTATTTTAAATTCTTTTAGTATATACAGTATCAAAGTTCTATATAGGAAATTTGGAACACTATTCTTTCTTTCAAGCTTGCCAAAAAAGCTTAAAGATAAAACAGATGGTCAGAGGGATAAGTTCATATTTTATCAGGACAAGTTCATGTTGTAATGGCATATCCCTGAAAATGTTCCAGGCAAGGTTGGATGGGACCCCAAGCTACTTGGTCTAGAGGGTGTCATCCCTGCCTATGGCAGAGAGGTGGAACTAAATGATCTTTAATGTCCCTTCCAACCCAAACCATCCCATATTTCTGTTTTATTAGATTATTTTTTTGTTTGTTTTCTTCTCTTTTTCTCTATTGGCATTGACAATTGGAATAGAAATTTACCTGTCTGCCTTAGATTCATCTCCTGTGTCTGATGCTGAGGTGTCCTGACAGTCTGCTTAGGAAGCAAAGGAGCAGAGCATCTACAGCAGCTGAGACTGTTGGTGCTGGTCCTCAGGTCTCATTCCCCACACACACAGGCTAACCTGGCAGATGTATTTCTTAGGGGAATACTAATGTTAACAGAGAATAATTCAGGTTTCAATTTAAGCCATCTTGAGCTTTCCATACACTTGCTGGGGGGAATTACTTTTGCAAATCCTCCGAGTGGATTTATAACCAAATGAGTGTTTGGTTTCACATTACTGCATGCTGAGAAGGAAACCTATCACAGGAACAAATATCTGCACTAAACTTACACGTCCTTCAACCTAAAAAGGTGGGAAGATTAAACATTAGCTCCTATGTTCTCAAAGGAAGAAAGAAAGAAAAAAATACTCTTTGGACTGATGTAACTTAAAATACTGCAGTGCATACATATTGTCCAGAGCAGTTGTGGATGTCCCATTCCTGGAAGTGTTCAAGGCCAGTTTGGTAGGACTCTGAGCAACCTCGTGTAGTGGAACCTGTCCCAGCCCATGGCAAGGATTTGGAACTAAATGATCTTTAAGGTCCACTCCAATTCAAACCATTCTATGATTCTACAATACTATGGTGAAGAAAAGAGAAATATTCTTTTTTCTGTATTATAGGCACAGTGAAAGCCTGAATAATTACACATAGTACTAGACATGAAAAACACTGTATAAGCTCTTGACATTAAGTACTAAAATGAACTGACAGGCTGCAACTGAGCTCTGTATCTTATATTGTGCTTGTCTAAGGGAGAGCTGCAGCAGAGCCCCTGAAATAAGAATGGCATTTGACATCCCATCACTTTACAGATAAGGCATCAAAGAGTCTCCTGTTTAGACCTTTCTGAGGGCAGAAAGACAGCAGAGGACATGGGATGATGTCACCTTGTGAGTCCTCAGCCGTCAGAATTTCCTACCAGGAGCCACAACAGATACTCTGGTGTTTTCAGGTACTTTGTCTGAAGTTCAGTAAGGATGTATTCAATATTGCCACTGTCCAGCAAGTTGGTTTCAGTGTTCCCACCTGAAACTGAACAGTAAGATACTTTTTTAAAAAAAGAATAAACAGGCACACTGAAACTATATGTATTATATACATATTTTCTGGAATGCAGCTAAATATATGAAGACAAAGACTGATTACAACTTTCTTTTTTTCATGGAATTTCTGAAGTTATCTCAATTTTAAAATATTTTTTTTTAACAGAAAGTGTGCAAACTGTCTTTTTAAAACTAAAAAAGGGAATTCCCTCAGAACACCTTTGTTTGTATTTCTTTCCTTTCTCCTCTCATACTGAAGATTTTCCTTACTTCATGGTCTCAGCAGAAAAAGAATTGGCCACAGGCAAGAGCTGAATGCTTTAGTGTATTCACATTGCAAAGATAAATTGGGGGTGCTCTCTGGAAGACATCTTTTTCTCCAGACCAAAATCATAATAGTCTTCACAATATAGAATTATTTTTTTTAACATTAAATACAAATTTGATTCATCATGCCATAAATTATACTCAAATTTGAAGTGGAAATTTGTGACCAGTCCTACCTGCTTAGGCTGCATAAAATTTGTTTTTTGGAAAATATCCCTCACACCATTAAAGGATAAGAGTCTTTTATTTCAAGATGAGAGTGTACTTGTATTCAATAATATATGGCTTTATTCACAGGTTTTCTTCTGCCAGCAAACCTTGTATGCTGTACATGCTGTAGCATTATGCATCTTTTTCCATGGATCTCTTAGATCAAATGCAAAATAAAATCTGTCTGTTTCTGTCCGTGTTGCTTAACTTCTCTGAACAATAGGGACACAGTGTCTGTTACAGTGCTGCTGGAATCAAGAAAGGTATGTTTGATTATGAATAGAAAAACCAGTTTTTTATGTAATGCCTTAAGAGCTCTTGCTGTTAACACTGGAATATTTGTGTCCTTGCATAATAAACCTGAAAGTTATATGGCTTAGGAAATGGTTATCACCTCATAAACAGGAAGCACCCTCAAGGTATCATCTACTATAGGCAATGTGATCACAAAAATCTGTGTTCCAGCTTTGCAGCAGTCCTACATCAATTCTTTTATGGCATCATTATGTTAAATGTTTTTAATGCAGGAATATTTCAGAATAATAGCAAACTATTTTCTGTTTCACTGCAATTTCATTCAGGTCCGTTAACGTGTGAACATGAAATAGAAACAGAGATTAAAAGACTTGTCTAAGGTCACAGTAATCTGGGTGAGATGTGGGAACAGTGACAGAAAACACCTGACATCTGATATTGGTTTTGATTTGCTGTAAGACCTCATACACATCACTTGTAGGAGGTCACTTTTGGGAGTTATTAGAGCAAATGCGAACATGTGTGTCTAAGCTGCTTCCTAGAGCTATTGCAAATATTCAACATTGAAAGTATAGAGGAAAGGTAAATTGTGATAGACCATTTTCACCTGAAGCAATAAGCATCAGTACAGTTGCCAAGATACTGCTAACCTAAATCTAATGTTTATATATTGGATAATGTTTGCACCTTAAATTCATACTTGGTTTTCTTATTGTGTGTAAAAGTGCTAATCTGTATCATGAATATGTAATATAACAGACTTTGTAACCTAGGACATCTTCAGTAGTGCACCACACTGCTGCTTTAATGCAAATATTCTTGAAGCATTGGAAAGGGCAGAGCTGGCCAGAGCATCTCTGCTCCTTTAACTCATCAGTGCATTATTGTCCATAGTGAACAGGGACATGACAGAGGATTAGGTGTGCACAGTGCTGCTGGGGGACACTAATAGCAAACCAGAGTAGAGATTTCACCAGCTGCACAAAGCAGAGCATCTCTGTGGTCTCTCCACTGCTTAACCAGAGAATCAGAGAATGGTTTGGTTTGGAAGGGACTTTAAAGACCATCTAGTTCCAGTCACCCTGCCATGAGCAGCAGGTGTGGACACATGGACACCCTCCACAAGACCAGGCTGCTCCAAACCCCTTCTAACAAGGCCTGAAACACTTTCAGGGATGGGGCAGCCACAGGTTCTCTGGGCAACCTGTGCTAGAGTCTCACCACTCTCACAGGAAAGAATTCCTTCCTAATGTCTTATGTAAACCTAGTGTCCTGGAGCATCCATCCATTCCTTGTGTTATCACTACATGTCCTTGTGAAAAGCCCCTCTCAAGCTGTCTTTTAGTTCCCCTCTAGGTACTGGCAGTCTGCTAGGAGGTCTCCCTGAAGCCTTCTCTTTCCAAACCAAACAAACTGCATTTCTAGTGATACCATATCTGTTAACATGCAACGAAGTTGCTACAACAGGAGCAGTACCTTTCATTATTTTCCTGTGATCAGTAAGACAGCAGGAAGGGAATTTATTTGCCCCAAGCCATGATTTTTGTCCTGAATCTTTCCCCCAGGTTTTTCTTTCTGAAGCAACTAAGGCTCAGATCAACTCTTTACAATATTTCTGTCTTCTAGATGCCCAGATTACAGAGTTAAACAGTAGTCTTTTGCTGTAGTTTGTATGGCTGCTCAACAGTTAAAGAAAAAGAATTGGGCTGGTGTCTTGATATTGGGGTAGAAAGGTAGAAAGTACTCACCCAGTGGTAAATATGCTGGCTGCTCAGCTTTGCCTGTCAGCATGCTCACATTCTGAAAAATAACAATTTCTCTATTCAGATATCTCCAAATGTGAGTGCCACACGGAGATCTCTTGCTCTTCAGACTTTAAAAACTGATTTCATAGGCTTTTTCTATATATTTGAGGTCATCCATACTGAGAATAAGAAGCCTGACAACTGCTAACAGCAAAGAATACAAATGATAATCAGAGCTCATAATCAAGTGTCATATATTTAAAAGAAATAAAAAATAATAATAAAAAAAATGAAAACTACCAAAAAGAATCTGCTCAAAAATACCAGAGGCATGAGTAGTTTGACTGACATTGTGAGTAAGGCTATTGTTTTCTATTTGCTGGATTTATTCAACTTTACAATTTATTTTCAGAGGGGTATGCAACAAATGAAGAATGGAAAGGGAAAGGAAAAGCAAAAGTTGGACAAGGAAGGAAACCAAAACCATTTATATATTTGTCTGTTTTCAGCAGTTAATTATATGCAGAAAAAAAACAACTTAGAATTAAAGTACTCTATAATTTTGAATACAGGGGATTTTCCATTCATTTCACTGGTATTTCCCTTAGCATGTGTGGTGTAGCACAAGGGTAATATAAAAAGTTTGGGCCAAGTTTTGTCCTTTAATACGTGAGTCACCCTTTTCCTCAAGTATGGTCATGTCATTGCAATATGTAAAGCCTTTTAAAAGTGCTTACTCCTATGTCATTAAATCTAATGGTCTAGAACGTCTTAACTCCATATTTTTTGCACATAGTGACACTGGCTTAGTTTCTTAGCTATTTTGTGTTTCCATTCCTGAAATGTCTTCCTTTGCTATACTACCACTACATACACACTCATATATTGTCCAACAACATGTAAATACTATTTTTGCCTTAATTATTTTCAAATTCCTAGCTCAGGAGATTTATGCTCGTATTTCTGAACAATTTTCTCCCAAGCTTGGCTATTAATATTCCATTGTAGATTAGCACATGATTTTCCTTTTGAATCACTCTACTTCCATTTCATTTAGGACTGTACAAACATATAAATTGATACTGCTGAGCTTTTCAGATTTAGCCAGCTGCTGGAAAAAGGTTAATAGGTTTGGTTGCCTGGTGATACTATTCCAGTTCATGTCTGTCAGATGTCTAATCATGTGTCTCAGCAGATGATATTGCACATGATATTGCCAATAGCAGCTTTTTTCTATCTTCTAAATTTCAATAAAGTTTGAAAAAAGAGATTATCCTATCATCAAATCCATGATTAAGAGCTGTGATTTAAAGAATCAGATTAAATCTTGTATACATACATATATATGTACCAATATTATTTAATATAGAATATTAATATCATATATATATTATACATGTGTCAATATGTTTATATTTTGATATAAAATTCTTTTAAGCACAAGCTGGTACCATAATATGGTGGCTCTGACATTAGATGAATCATTTGACAAAGGTAGGCATACAGGTTGTTCCAGGAATATACTCAGCTACTGAGGAAAAAAAATTTAAAAAACGAAAATTCTTGAGGTTTTCTTGGATTTAGAGAGGTGATAGCTATATGTGGTTAAATTTGCCTTCCAAATGTGCTAGCCAGGTGTTTGCCCACTTGAAAACTACTCCAATGACTGCAGTAGAGTGGCTGATTTGCTGAAGTGCAGGAGTACTAAATCGGTCTCTTCAGTTAAGAGCTCCATTTCCTTGAATTTTGGTATTTTGTTTACATCACAAAAAATTACCTTTCACAATTATTTTTAAGTCACGTATCTCTGTGTGTGGGTGTATACAGTTATCTGCCTTAGCCCACACTGCATGGAACATGCAAAGGATGTGCTTATTTGGCTAATGGGTCAAAATTTACGTCTGAGGAGAGCTCCAAGTTAGTTCTCTCTGTGGATGAGATACCATATGGTCACATACATACACATTTCTTGTAAGTCAAGTCCGTATTTTAAAAAATTACAGAAAGCACATGAACTTCACAGTTGTGGCATTCATCTGTGATGGGGAGATAAAGCACATAAACATCATTGTCAGAAGTATGCTAGAGCACAAATAAAAGCTAAAATACTAAAATGTCTAAATACTTGAAAAACATAGGAAAAAAGAACCAACAAAACAAAACCAAGAGCTTTATGAGGTAATAATATACAGGGATTTAAAATTAAGAGGATTCCAGGCAGCATAGTCATCTTTGTTGCCTCGAGTTTGCCCCTTAGAGTGTGTATTAATTACTCTTTCCTATCAAACTTCACAGTATCCAAATCAGATCAAAGCTGGATTTCATTGTGTTTGAAGCATTCATAGTAATTATTATTCCAAGGTAATTTGGTCTTTTAAGGAGGCTGCTTAAACTTTCTACCTTTCAAGGGAAAATCCTAGCCAATTACACTGATAGGTAGATCAGCTCTGATTTATTTAATCAGATTGTTATTTTCTTCATATTTATCTACTGAGGTTTATAGTTCTAGGCTTTTAATCCACGATGAGGATGTGTCATGAAAAAGAGAGATTTCTCAAACCTCCAGTGCTTGGTTAGTCTGTCAGCCCACAGGAAAAAAGAGACCCTTGTGTGCCATCAACCCATCAGCATTCCATTATGGGGACCCTTCACTGAACATCCCCTGGGTTGGAAGGTATCTTGACTGCCTTGTTCCGGAATACAGAGCAACAGCATGAGGGAGACCCCTCAGTGGGTGTGCCCAGTTTGTGACCCCTCAGTGGGTCTCCCCTCTTTTTTTGTGTATGTTGCTTACTGCCAGAAATGGCTAGCACCTGCGAAGGACTCATATCAACAGTTTACAAAATAACGCTCTTTGTTAACATAAAATTAACATAAAATTGTGATGGGTTGAGGTTCAAGCATTGTCGGTGACAGTATCTCACTGCAAAAACATATGCAAAGCAATGCACAGACAAGCTTTAATCCCCAATGAAAGTATTCAGTACCGACAGAGTGTGGTTCTTACCCAATAGGCATCCACAGGGGAGAAGGCAGGTTCAGCCTGTTGAGTGATCCCTGAAATTTTAATGAAGTCTTTCCAAAATTCTCCACATTCCTAGCTTACTTTAATATGATTTCTTTGTTTTCAGGTGGAGCTTGAGTCATTTTGTTACTGATGTTCACAAAAGGCTGAATGTGCATTTTCAAGTTCACCATGTTTGGGCACATTTCTTCCTCATGCTTTCTTTTTCTGTGGAGCATAAAAAGAAAAGGCAGGAGCAGGTTGAGCTTGGAGGATCTATAGGAATAAAAAACTTCTTCCTTAAAGTAAAAGAGTGGGGGTTTTTTTGTTTTCTTCCTCCTCCAGCTATTTATAGGAAGGTATAAGTGAAAGATGAGAATAAATTCTTTGTCCCACCCAAAAAAAAAGAAGAAAAAATGAACAACATAGAAAAATACCTGGAAACAAGCCCTTTTCTTTGTTTGGCATCTTGGCAGTGTGGGCTAGTTTTTAAATGTCTGCTGGAGCCTTTTAGGAGAATTACCTTATCTCTAATGGCAGCTGTCACTTTACCTAAATCTATGCTTACTGCTTTGTAATTTCTGCTTTCTCATTTGTGCTACTATTCTCATTATACATCCCTTAAGGGCTACAGACATAGGAAATAATATAACATAGCAACGTAACAGGACACAACAGAACATAGATGACATAACAAAACATAAGGAAGAAGAAGAAAAATTGAATATTTTTCTTCAGAAAGAGACATTTAATCTTTACAGAAGTTGTTCAGTGAAGTTACTTGTTTGAAAACAGTTAATTGCAGCAGCACACCCATGTGACAGGGTTAGATTGTGTTATTTCTGTAAAATGCCACTCTCCCCAGTAATCAGTAGGTTTTTGATACTGGAAGAACATAGTACCTGGATAGCAGCATTACCAAACAGATAAAATAAGCCAGACTAGGGCTTCTTTATTTTTCCGCCTTTTTCTTTCCTTTTCTGTGTGTTGTAGTCTGTTCAGACTTTGGGGATTTAAATTGATTTTCCTGGCAGCTTTTTCTGTAGGTTTTCATTGTTCAAATCATGATAAGCTTTGCTCCTAGCACCAGTGGAAAAAGAAAATTAAATATAGGCATTTGTAGGTTGAGAACTCTCATAGGTGTCTATAGCCTCAATCTCTAACATCAGTAATGTGCTGGAGACATTGTACTATAGAACATGGAACATGAGGGGAAATCCTGTAAAACTCTGAGGACAGGCACCAGGTATGTGGGCTTGGTTTTGTTTAATTTTTATGTGTTTATTGAATACTCAGTATAATATGACATGGACTTGTGAGAGTTTCTTTTTTTATGTCAGTGCTGGTGTGAACACACCCACCGTAAACCAGCACAGCTGCCCTCACAAAAGGAGGAACAGCTTTTAATTGCACAGTTTCCTAACCAAAGAGAGGCAAAGGTGTACTGAAGTCAGTTTGTAACTTGCTTTCATGGATCCCATTCCATTTAAATCAGCACTGAAACTCCCACTGAGTTGAGTCATACGGGATCATGCCAAAAGTCCTCTGTCATCCTGGATTAGAGAACTCACAACTTCAGTGAAACCAGCTTTGAGTCCTGGGAGAGCTGACGCTAACTACATAACAGTAAATTTTAAGCATTTTACAGATGATTAGCTCTCTTTTTTGTGTTCAGCAAAGTCAAAGTAAGGCTGTGCAAAGAGCAAACTGGAAAAAGGAGGAGGATTCTACACTCAACACCCCCAAGGACATTATCTTCAGTGGCACTAACATGGCCTGATTAACATTATGACAGTAGTTGTTAAATCGGATTGGGAAAGCTGTCTGTATGGCATATCTTGTTCATTCTTGTGCTGTATTCTGATTATTACTCTTTTCCCTGTATATCATACAAGCAGATTAGATAAAGAGAAATGGCTCTCAGCTTTGCCAGAAACTGGAAACCACTAATTAACAGCTACTTAGAGTCGAAAAGTTGCACCATTTAATTAATGATATTCATGGCACCTTGGAATTAATGAAAATAACTACTTTTTCCCCATTTTTCTGCATGCATAAATTTTCTGGTTTTCTGAGTCTGAAGAAAATTTTGCCCTGGGAAATATATTATTTTGCCTTTTTGTGTTCAGACTGCAAAATTGTGAAGTAAATATGGGGTTTGGCTAATTTTTTTAGCTTTAAAATATTTTTCCCCAAATTTTTACAATGGATAAACATTTCATGTGGTGCATAAAGAGTTTTAGCATGAAAAACAGTGGTAAGGAATGCACAATAAAACACATTGTAGCTCTCTGCCAGTGCAGCTTGCTGTTGAGAGTATGGGAAGAGCACTTCCATGGTGCCAAAACATAGTGTTTCTCACACTGAAGACCATAGATCTGTTTCTGACCAAGAGATGAAGCATCTGTTAGGCTTCATGCTGGGATAATTCCTGCAACTTGCAGTTCAATTCAGTATTTTTTTAGCTTCCAGTGGCACTTTTGACCACTGCAATTACAAAATCAAGACCAAATAAAGGCTAGTGCAGCTGTTCCATATCCTTATATTGTGTTTCTTTGGTATAGATTCAACTCTGAGGAAATGTGTCAATGGTTTGAAGATAAATTTAAACCTTTCTGAGAGAAAAAAAACCCAAAACAAAACAACAAATAAAACCCCAAAACAAAACAAAAAAACCAAAACTATTTCATTTTCTGTAAAGGAGTAATTGTTGAGAAATATTTATATGGTACAAAAGAAAACCATAGGCCTGAAGCAAGGTAACTCAGCTGTAAGTTTTAAGAGCTTTTTTTACATTGTTCGCAACCTTTTATTTTCCATTTACACAGAGATAAAATCTGTAGAATTATGGAAATAGAACTTAGAGTGGATGAAAGGAAGTTTCATTTCATGAGTATCTTTGAGAACATATGATCTAGTAACATCTGAAACTCTGTCAGCATCTAATATCCAAGAATTTGTGTAGCTTCCTGCCCAGACCTTCTAAGAAATAGAGTTAAAGGGGGGGAATCTTCCCTTATTTTCTAAGACCTTTCCTTCCAATTATCTGGATAGCAATTATATTGGCATTTTATCATTAACACATTATGGTTTTGATGACTGGCCTTTTTTTTCTTGATTGGGGGAAAAGAGGCCAATAGATTGTACATTGGGGTTTAATTTTGGCATGGTTGTTCCTGCTGATGCTAAAGTTTAATAAGTTTCATTCTTGCCATATCTAAGGTTAGCTAGAGGTTCACTGGCTTTATGAAAATGAACCAAGTATCTCCTTGGATGCACGGACAAACATATCACAAAGACACATGAAAAACAAAGTGACTCCCAGTCTTCTGCCAGATGCAGCCCTACCATCATTGCCAAGATGAAATAGTGCTAAAATGAGATTGATTCATAAGCAAAGAGTATTTGGGTGAATCTAAGCAAGTGAGAGATTAATGTGACAAGCAAAGGATATTTCCAAAAAATAATAGTTTATTTTGGCTGATGACACAGGCTTGCAATGAATTAATGTCTTGGAAATGTTTCTGGATACAGATGCTGCTTTCCCATATAGCAACATATATGATTAAGACATCTGTCAGGTTACAAAATTACTTCCTTCTACTGGATGCTAGCCTGACCCAAGCCATAAATCCTGCTATTCCCAGCCACATGAGCTACAGCAATACTGGATTTAAGTGTGCAATACCTGCAGACTCTCGTAAAAAAAGTTGAAGAACTCATTTCTAGTACAAATTTTCCAGACAGCCAAAGCTCTAGAAAGAAGACTATAATTAAAAAGTCTAGTTATCCAACAAATGAAGGGGTTTTGGTGTTGTTTTTTTTTTTTTTTTTTTTTCATTTACACACAGACACATTTTTAATATAAATATGAGAGTACTGTAGTGGGAGAGTTGAGGAGGAAGTAAAAATGTAAGTGGTATTTCTTTGGCCTGCTTTCAAGCAGGCATAAGGGTATAAATAATTAAAAAAATAAAAGATTTATATCACTCCACTATACAAACAGGCGAGAAATGACAGCTGCCTCATTACAATCCCTTAGCAGGGAGATAGGACATATTACTGGATAAAAGACCTGATAAGAAATATAAATCTACCATCATGTAAAAGAAAGAGTAATCACAACAAATTTCCTTCCAACCCAAGAATTTCCTTGTAAAAGACATTTCCACACGCTCTTTTCAAAAATTTCTGACAGGTGCCACTTGTCATCTGTAAAATAGCACAAATACCTTAAAAATCTTGCAACATTTTATCATGTTATTACCCTAAAATTTTTACTTCTGTCTTTAACACTTCTGGTGGAAAGGATTGTCCAACCTAGCATATTAAACCACACCAATGATTTAAAAGAGCAGTTACACCTTTAAGCTCTACTAGTTAAGCTGTAGATCATCACAAAACGAAATGGCTCACACATAAATAATGCAACACACTTAGGGAAAAAAGCATCTTAAGTGACCAAATCAAATTACAGTAAAGATACCTATGTCAGGTATTACTTTTGATAACTACATTGCCAAAATTTTTTCATTGGAAATAATTACACAGCAATTGAAAACATTAAATACACTACTGTGTAAAGAATTGATTTTAATGCCATTGAAATCCTTTTTTTTGTTCTCTCTTCAAGCAATTTTCTAAGTACAAATGAGATGCATTTCCAGGACTCTTTTCCCTGTGGGAATTTAATTTCCCTTCATAGAATTTTAGGTTGCGGTAGTTTCTTCAGTAAGCTTCAAAACTCTGCCTCTCTGCCTCTAATTAGTTAATATTTCTAAAGAGTTTTAAGAGATAAAAGGCTATATAAATGCTAAGTGTTGCCATTTCTTTTTGCAGAGGTAAATCTGATTCTCTGTTTTAATGAGGAAGGCCATAGCTCATCATCTTGGCTGATTATAGAACTTACAAGAACAGATTGCCCATAACCATTGTATACCACTCTTTCCCATTTTGAAAATTATATTGCTCACAGCTTGACTCCTTAAAAGGTAGAATTATAATAGTTTTAATGTGTCTGAAAAAGAATATCAACTAGGACTGGTTGCTCTGAAGAATTCTGCTTAGGTTTATTATCAAACCAAAGTAGCTTCAAAACATAAACAAACAAATGAAAAATACAAAAACCAAAAACACACACACAAAACAAAAAAAAAAAAAAAAAAAAAAAACAAAAAAAAAAAAAAAAAAAAAAAAAAAACAAAAAACCCTCCAAAACCAAACCCAACAAAACCAAAACCAACCAAGAAAAACTTCATAAACTTTTGCACGTACCTAAAATGGTAAATATCTGGATAAGATGTTCCTGGTGGTTTTATTATTATTATTATTATTTGATATATTATGTTATTGAGGGCTTTTGTGTTACTTTGTATTAATCCCTTGAAAGGTACAGTAAGAGACTGAATTAAATTTTCTATTTCAGGCTGTCTGCATCTGCTATATGGATTAATAAGGTATTTGTTTCCATGGATGTTCTTCTGGCATCATTCTCACCCTTTTTTTCTCAAGCAATAGTTTATTTTTCACATATCAAATATTATTTTACAGCAATAATGGTGAAAGAAATAGCAGGAAGAGAGGAAGAGACTGTCTCAGCTATTTAAAAGATACCAAAGTGGGTCTAGAAAGGTTTCATTGAAAATGTCAACTTTATCTCCAGTTTATCTCCTCTCAACTTATTTAAATATCCTGAGTAAAAACATTTCCACTTGAGCTACCGTGAGATTGGAAGTTCATTATGCATGCTTCCTTTTAGCTGCTATTTACTGGACATGATTTTGTAAGTCTGAATTCTTCTTTATATTTGACAAGAAATTGCAAATATAAACTGAAGGAACTAAGTATGAGCAGATGAGAAAGAATATTTTTATAATTATAAATTGAACTTCAACTTTTTAAACAGTGAAAAAAAATTAAAAAAAAGTAAAATCTATTCCTCTTGCACTATACTTCTCACAAGTGACATTTTATGATATGATTCATATGTGCTGTATTTTAACACCAAATTAAAGTCTGATTTTTGGTTTAGATGTGCATGAATGCCCAAGAAACCAAGTACAAAAAAAAAACCCAAAACAAAACCAAAAAGCAGGCCTCAACTCTCAAATTAAAAATACAGAATTAAACACAGAGTATTACTTGAGCAGTGTGTAAAACATGAATGTAAGAAGATCTCTACTAATTTTTGATTTCAGTGTTCCTAATTCTTTTTGTTATAATCATTCATTACCAGCTGTGAACTGATTCTTAAATAAGCTTCCTTGAGCTATTAGTCATTGATGCCTCATTAGTATTTTAAATACTGCTTAGTGGTGTCTGCCATCTTTGCTTGGCATTTGAGGGTTTAGCCAAGCAGTTTGCTATTTTTTATTTATATTTCCAGGACTGAGAAGAAAAAATGTTCACCAGATGTAATTCTGACTTCAAAACTTACTGAAAAGAGGAGCCATCATGCTTTAAGGGCTAATAGATCCTAAACTAGCTATATTGCTTCAGGATTCCTTCTGTCTTCCTCTCAAGTGAGAGGTACAAGCTAATAAAAATCTATAGGAACTTAATTTAGCAAGATGAACAATAATTTTTTTAATTTCTTTTTTCAGTTCATCATTGATATTTTTAACAAATTTGTTCTTTTGTACTTTTGTTTTCCCCTGGTGACTCAACGTGACATGAGATAATGACTTTCAGAAAGTCTGAAAAAAATAACTGCAATATTTTGAGTGAAACCTCCAATATTTTTAAAGAAAACAGAATTTATGGGGCTATTGTTTTGTGGCCTTTTATTTATTGGTTGCTTTTTGTTTTGTTGGGTTTTTTAAAAGAGATATCAGAAACTAAAATCACTGCCCAGTTAACTAACTATAACACTGAGTAGTGCCAAACCTGGGACGTGAAACTAATTTTTACAGGCAGGTTGTTTGATTTCAATTGTAAAATTTGAAAGGGAAGAACAAATGTACAGCCAACTTAACCTAAGTTGTATTATTCCCTAGAACGTGCTGCATGTTTACTCCGCAGCTGAAACTAGTTTTTGAAATGGAAGATTAGATTTTCATGTGACTGTGAGACCTGGGCTGTTTCGTGAAGCCAGCTCTGTAAATTTCCTAGTAAAACTGCAGGAAATGTCAGTGCTGTCCAAGACTTTACAATCCTTTGCATCTGGAAAATCCCCACCATTGTCATCATGACCAAACCACAGAAAGTCTTAGGCAAATTAAGCCAATACAGTCTATTAGTAAAGAGATCAGTGCTCTCACTTTTGGGCAAATTGCTTTTATTTTTTTTTTCTATTATTATGACACTCTGTCATTATTGATATAAAAAGAACAAGGAACATGTGCAAAAGTAAACCACATGCTGTCTCAGCTAGCCAAGAAAATATATACCAGATGGGAGATGATGAGACAAGCCATTAGGATGTATCAACTCATCGTGGA
Source organism: Sterrhoptilus dennistouni (assembly GCA_013397095.1). Lineage (NCBI taxonomy): Eukaryota > Metazoa > Chordata > Aves > Passeriformes > Zosteropidae > Sterrhoptilus > Sterrhoptilus dennistouni. Next base: position 1,237,577 of record VWZU01017909.1, on the reverse strand, counting down.
ACAAATGCAGAAGAAGCCTCAGGGCTTATTTGCTAAACCCATGGTACTGACAACACATGGGATTAGGGTGTCCACCTGTGAAACTCTGTGAAAATATGCCCTGTGCTTCCACACAAAGTGTAGTCCTGGATTCAAGGTGACTAGAAGTAATAAGACAAATATTTTTTTTCTAAAACTCTAAAGGCTGGAGCATTGATCACTCAAGACCTTACCAAGATTTGTGTGAGTAAAAAAAAAAAAAAAAAAAAAAAAAAAAACCACCAAACAAACAAAAAAAACAAAAAAAAAAAACACCCAGAAGGGTAAGGAAAGCATGGTGAAGCCACTCCCCAGGCTGAGTTAGTAGCTGAGAGATTTGAGTTACTAATGTTCCCCTTTTCAAAGCTGTGCAGCATCTAACATCTTACAGATGTTGGGACTGTCAGTATCCAGTTTTCTTCAGCAAGGACTGTGAAGAGGAAAGATATAACTCACAGCCTGAGATCATGCAAAGCAGCATTTTTGCCCAGTGTTTGCAGCTTAGTTTTAGCTACCTGACAGGTCATGCTTTTCCTTTATTTCTCATCAACCAAAAGACAACTCGCCTCTGTCTTGGCACCCTTACTGGGGTAAAATTCATCTAAATCTAATAGACATAAAGTTGCACTTTTATCCCCTTTCAGATTTTACCTGAAATAGAGCAAATATTAAACTCACAATTTTATAGATTTTCCCAGTAACTCCATTTTAAAATATGCTGTTGTGTTTAATCTGGCTGAGTGTAGACATACAGTTTATTTCTGTGCTGAGATTTTTATAGGACTTATTATAAACTGTCCCCCACCCCTGTAAAAAAAAAATAAAACTGTGAAAATCAGCAATAAAAGTTCACTCAAATGCAAATTTTGAATACTTAGGTACTAACTAAAGTGTTACAAAATTCTGATACAAAAGAACAATTACTAATAAAACAGTAAATTTAGTGTATCATTGAAAGTGTTTGTACATATTTGGGATACTCATAGATGTATTCCTGAAACTGCCCTGCTGAGTAATTCCCACTCTTTAGATTTATCATCATTCTGTGATTCTGTGATCATTTTCGAATGACTTGAATATGTAATTTCCTTACTTCTATTGCAGCATATTTATGAACAAATAGTTAAACCCCATTTATTTCCCAGTAGGAATATTTTTAGTAAGAGACTACTTCTGATTGATGAAAGCAGAATGAAAAATAACTTAAATATTTCCTTTTAACCAAGTAATTATTTTTTAGTCTCTTTATTTATTTGAAATAAGCTCTCAGCTAAAATGAATCTACTAAGGGCTGTGTGGGGCTATAACTGATAGAATAACATCTGGGTCTGAATGTTTATCTCTTCCTAGGTAGCTGACGAGGATTATCCATTTATACATTTCCAGATTTTTCTGAATTCCAAGAAGTATACAGTAAAGATGAGAACAAACCTACTGAGAATATAGGCCAGACCCCTTATAGGTTAGTGAGCATCACTAAATATGTAAGGCTCTAAAAATCTTTTCCATAAATCCCATCTTTCTATAATGTCTTTCCTTTACTTCATTTTACCAGGTGAAATTATTTTTTTTTATATTTTACCTTGCATTAGCCTAAGTTCAATTAATAAATAATTTATTGTCAAAAAGCTTCTCAAACCTAATGAAACACACGGGAAAATTTTATACCAAAGTCAGAAAACAAAAATAATTTTATTCACCATATTCAGCAAAAGGCAGCTAAGTAAAATTTGGGAGCCACAAATAAAATTTCAGAGTCATTTAATAATTGGGAGGAGGCTAAGAAGTCTGCCATGATGATGCAATTTCATACTTAGAGGTGTATTATGTCAGTGGAAGTGCTTTGTTATGAGCTGGGGATAAAGTCCTGTCTTATGAACTGGATATAGGATTATCGTCATTTATTTCTGTGTATAGAATTTCATTTGATATTTTCTTTGCTTTATAGTGGACCATGTAAAACTATTATTCTAAGTACTGTGCAGTTATTATAAAAGATCTGAGAGAAAACTATATACTGAGAAAGATCAATATAAATAATTCTTCCCCCCCTACCCCCTCATTATTTCCACAGAAGATGTAGGGATTTAATTTTAAAATAACCTGAATAGTTAGGGAATATTATATGGTGCTTAATATATGAATAGGATTTTTACAACTTTGGAAAAAAAAAGAAAATAAAGGGAGCAATTTTAAAAAAATGTTCATAAAATTAGATATATATTTCTGAGTAGTAATTATATTTCATTCTCTGATACTGCCATATCAGTCAGTTAAAATAATTTGTCTAGGAAATTGCAAGTTGTGCTTTTCCTAGTAGAAAACCTTGAACCAGGACATTGGTTTGCAGTGGAGTACCTGCAATAGGAGCCATCTGAACAACCTACAGACAGCTGGATCAGAGCTGGTCACTCAGGTTGGCTTTAAAGTCCAAGGAGAGGGACAAGCACTTTGAAATCCACAGACAGACAGAAAAGGTGAGGTGGATCACATTCTGAAAGTGACTCCTCATTTCCATTGACTATAAGGAAACAGGACAGTGGATTGTTTTATCCTCAGCTTTGTGCTTCACAGACCTGCACACTGAGATAAAGGAATTCCATTCTGATGAGAAAAAGCAGTTAACCATGTTTAAGCCAAACAAACCCTAGCTCATATGGTGGCCCAGTATCTTTCTTTGTGCTAGCCACTACCTGTATATCATTTCACTAGGAGCATCTCTCCTGGTCTTATCAAAACAGGATTTCAGCCACAAAGAAGAAATATATAATTTTTTTTAGTTACATTATGCATTTAAAAAAAATTAATCCAAATGGTGTACAATTTTTACAAAGTATTTTTTTTTTTCACTATTTAAGACATTAGTTTTGTAGTTCTGTTTTTCCAATAGTGGAAGATAGTCTGAAAATTAGATAAGTCTCAAGTTTGCATATAAAAGAGAAAAGGAAAGTAAGACCCCCTTGTAACACCTTCCCTGTGAGTAATTTCAATATCTCCACTGGGATTGCAAGAAAATGCTACAGTGCAGGACTGCAATATTCATTTGATATATAAGCAGCTGAAAAATCAGAAGTATTGATATTGCAGCTAGAACTAGTATTTGAGTCTGCAAAGCCCATGTAAATCAGGAAAGAGCACACTGACCAAGTGAGGAAAAGGATCTGGCAACAAGGGAGAAGAAGCTGGAATAGGAGAAGCTCTTCTGCTGCAGTCTGACTGCAGTCATGATAGAAAACACATAGGAGAATACATCTTATCAGGACTTGCCCATGTCTTGATGTGAAGCTGAGCTATAGGAAAGGTGGGAAAATGAATTTTTTAAAAAAATTGATTTATGAGTACTCCATAATGTCTGAGTGACCCAGGCTACACTGGTGACAAGTAGTGCATCTATAACCCCAAAGCACTTAGAGACAGAGGCATCACTTTGATGAATCATCATTGATTCAGGTGCAGTCATCTCACGAGCTGACTGCACGTGAAGACACATGATTGCAGCTACCCAAAAAATAACCAGGCTGGATTTAATCAGGAAACCACTGATCATTTAGTCAGAAAGGATTCCAGAGTAGTGCTGTATGTCCCATCCACGGAAATGTTCAAGGTCATGTTGGACAGAGTTCTGAGCAATTTGGTGTAGATGAAGATGTCCCTGCCTATGGTAGGGAGGCTGGAGTACATGACCTTTTGTGGGGGAATGAGTTCAGGGCAGGTTCTTCGGTAAGAAGCTGCAGTACAAGCTGCAATTTGAGCTCTGGGGTGTGGGAGCCTAAGCCCAAGACAGGGAGCAGCCAACCCTTCACATAACAAAGGGCACATCTGGCCCATCCAGGTAACTGCACACTCACAGACACGGCAGGAGCTGAGGACTCCACACTGTCCTGAGCTTAGACTGGGAGGTTGAAATCCCAGGGTTTCCTTTGTTCAGGGTGCCTACTCAGAGGCAGCAGCTTGAGCTGTTACTTTGTTTAGTTATTCCACCAAGATTAAATTGTTGTAAGGATCTGGACATCTGGAACTCTACTATGGGAAATCTGGGGTCGAGATGGTAAGGAAACCTGCTCTGAGGGTGAGTGTGGAGTGTGTAGCCTCAAAGGGGTCTCTGTTCCAGCTCAGATGGTACAAGTGTGACTGTCAGAGTGGCTCCTGGATGGTCAGACACAGGAGTTTCCTTAACACCGTCCAACCCAAACCGTGCTATGATTCTGTGATCCAATTTTCTTAAATATATTTTTCCCTGGGTCATTTCTGCTTCAGAATTCATAATTCAAATATGTTTCTTAAGATGGGAACTGACTGTGAGTCCAAGTTACAGTAAAATGCAATTTCAAATCTTGGGCTCACATTTTCTCAAGAGAAAAGGACCTCAACACTAATCCCAAACTGAAAATCAAACTCTATCACTTTCTGGCAGTATAACTCACTTTCTTAAAACCATTCAGCTGTATTTTTTTGAAAAAAGATGGTGTGCACATATATAATTCAAACAGAATTTTTACATGTAACTTTCCTGGCTATGCTTTAGTAGGCTTCTTATGGTTCTCATCCTGATTGCAAATTTGTAGACCTGAACAATTTTTAGATCCTGAATCTCACTGCAATTACATTCTTTTTTTTTTTTTTTCTGCTTTTCCTTTATCTTCACATTTAAGTGTATTTCACTCTTATTCTCAATCTGCCATTCAAAATGTGTCAAATTTAGGAATACTCGACTATAGCAGTAACTGACAGTATTTTTAAAAATCAGCCTAGACTGCATGCAGTAGGTCTCAGAGAAAAGTGCTTGCCTATGATATATGGCATTTTAACATATTATTCTAAATTGCTTCCATCAAGCAATGAAATGGCATTCAGTTCACAAGCATGTGAACAAGCTGTAGAATTTCCTTTGACAACATGCTCCTTGTGAGATCAAACTTGTAAAACATCACATCAGATTTAATGTCTAATACATCAACTTATTCCCTCGTTTTGTTTTTTTTTTTAGTTCTAAAGATTTAATGTTGAGAGGATATTTTCCCCAAGTTGACATAAATATTAGAAATCAGAAGAAAATGTGACTTATTCTTCCTTCAAGAATTGTCTCTAAAAGACAGTGCAACACTTAGAAATAATCAGCCTGCAGAAATGGAGAAGATAAGGAAATGACAGATTCATTAAACAGCTGTTTGCATCTGTCTTTAAAGCAGAAGCAGATTTTAGACAGCTGTATAACAGAGAAATATGCTCTAATAGAGCAGAAAGGAGTAGTTGCATGCAATACAGCAATAACAGGAATTGTTGCAAATTTTAAAATGAGACAGCACTGGGCAAAGTGACACAGAAATAACAACATTCAGGATTCTACATTTTTCCCTCCCTTTGATTTCTCAGTTGTCATCCAGTCTGGAGAAATGTAATCTATAAAACGAGGTGAGCAGCTGGTTTGATTTCCTTCCTTGCAATAGGGGTGTGCATCAGTCTGGCTTGAGCTGGGCAGTGCTCAGACGAGGACTGATCTCACCTGTTGCTGCTGTGGTGTTCCTCGCTCTATGGAGCACTTCAATGCATTTGGTGACTGGCATTCATTATCTCCTCTGTGAAGTAAAGGAGCTTATACAAAATAGCCTTGTCATTCATCTTTCTTCGTACAGGGACTACTATATTTCATATAGTTCTATATTGCATAAAATATTTAATATGATAGAATACATATGTGTATATAATATGAATATGAATATTTCATATGACTATAAGACGACCTGCATGCCCCACTACAAGCACCTCAGCACTACCATCTTCCCAGGGGGGCCATGACTGTGACTGGCATCTTTGTAGCCAATGAAGCAGCTGAGAGTCTTGAGCCTCCCTACCTACACCTCATTTCAGTAGTTATTTATGCAGCCTGTGAAATCTTCTTTTCCCCACTTTTATTTTCTATTGTCAAAGCTTGACCTAGACTCAGAAACAGAATCCAATACTTTTGTTTTAAAGTAAAAACCAATTCCTTGAGGGAGTTTCTTATATCCTTTTTTTTTTTTTTT